>PVIR01020948.1:0-30028 GCA_004026965.1 Petromus typicus | reverse complement strand
AAAAAAAAAAAATTAAAGGCTAGAGGTGGAGCTCAGTATAAAGGCCTTGTGTTCAACCCCCCCCAAGTGGACAGCCGCATGTGTGAGTACTCACCCTCAGATGTTTCTCACCTCCATACTGAGAGATAAAACAAGCTCACCTCACTACATGTCATCTAAAGAACACCCTATCAAGTTGCCCAGGTTTGCCTTCAAAGCCAGTCACTCCAGTAGAGGGACAGACAGGAGATAAAGCAAATACAGCAAAAGATTCCGATGCTCGCTGTAGCACTGCCTCAACTTTTTCTACGTCTAAGAATTCTAGACACAGGGGAGGGCAGATCATTTTCACAAAACAGTACAAAGAAATATCCACTGCAACTTAAGCCCTACCTGAGGCCTGTCATCAGTCAGAAGCCTAGCACTTCAAGCACCTGAGAAATTCCTTACGATGACAAAACTTTGAGAAGAGTCAATAGTAAAAGTTAAAGCAACACTAAAAACCATTTCTCACCTAAAGGAAGTTTAGCTTAAAAAAAAAAAAATCACTATCCAAAAGTCTTGCGGCTGGATACGTACCTCAGTGGCGCCGTGCTTCCCTGATTCCAAAAAGTCTCTAAAAGTAGTATTACAATTTTTCTTAGTTTTTAAAAAAATCGTTTTCCAGGTTTCATGAGAATTTTGACTTTAATTTTACGCAGGAAAATAACTTTTCCTACCCGTGTTTTCATAACTCGAAACAATACGTCTTAATTGAAGTTCAAGAAGAAAAGTCCCTTACCAAGCAGATCTGTGGACACTTTCTAAGTCCTTAAAACACTACAAAACCCAAGTGTTAGAGGCGCTGGTGGTCACCAGCATGTCGGTCTCCCCAGCAGACTCGAGATTGGAACTGCAATCCGGGGTCTGCACGACCTAAACACTAGGGAAGAAAAACCGAGTCAAAAACGAAGTCTGCCGAGGTGTAGAAATGACAGAGGAAACGGAAAGGAAAAATCGGAGGAGTCTGTACAGAGTGGCCTGGAAGGGCCGCACAGCTGGAAACGCGCTCCGAAACTCCGCGCCGCAAGCCGGCGCGAGGTGGACAGGTGCGCGGGCCGGAAGCCGCCTCACCTGCAGCCCACCTGGAGCCCACCTGGAGCCCAGGCAGGCGCCCGGGCCCGCGCCTGCCGCCCCGCGCCCCGCTGCCGCGCCCGCACCTCTCGGTCCTTGAGGCCCAGCAGGAGCACCTCCTCCATCAGGGTCAGCCGCGTTTCCTTGGAGTCGCCCTTGTCGTCGTCGTCCTGCTCGTCGCGACGGCTCTGCGCGTCGTCCTCGGCGCTGCCGCCGCCGCCGCCCGCCGCCCGGTCCTTGTCGGCAGCGTTGCGGGAGGCCTCGGTGCGTCGCTGCACCAGGCCCGAGCTGCGCTGGGTCAGCGAGGTCATGGCTCCGGCCGGGGCGCCGGGCCGGGCCGGGCCGGGCCGGGAGGGACGCGGGACTGACCGGGCTCCCCTCCGCCCCCGCCCCGCGGCCCCAGGCCCGAGCTTCCGGGTTAAATCCGGTCGCGGGGACGACGTCCGTCGGCAGCGGGACCTGAGGTAGTCATGGGGAGACGGCTGTCGAGGGGAAGAGGGCGGGCCGGGCGTCGGCGGGCGGGAGAGGGGCGCCTTCCTCCTGCGGCAGCAGCTGCGGCCCCACACCGGCGGGGATGCGAGGCGGAGGCGGCGGCGGCGGCGGCGGCGGCGGCGGCGCCTTCCCAATATGGCGGCGCGGGCTGACGTCACCGAAGGATGTGGCAGGCCCGGCGCGAGGAGGGGCGGGGCCGCGCGGGCCGGAAGCGGGCGCCGGGTCGGGTCAGCCACGGGCCGGTCGGGTTGGTGCCTGCGGCCGCCTCTCCCGCCCGGCTCTTCTCGCTCGGCCCTGCCCCAGGAACGCGTCCTTCTTCCGTCCGCCCTTCACGAGCCCGGATTGGGCGAGACGGGCCTCGCTCGGCTTTGGCCCCCTGGACGCCGGCGTCTGCGGAGGTGGCCGCGGTGCCGACCGAGGGAGGACTGCTTGAAGCGGGCTGGTGAGAGCGGGCGCCCAGCCCGGACCTGCTCTTCGCAAGAAGCGGCTGCTTCCGAATGACTTGAACGTGGGCGTGTAGTCCGCGAGTTCTCTAGGCGAGGGAAGGTTAAACAAACAGACCGCTTCCGTTTGCCAAACTTCGTGCCTCTCCTTCCCACCGAGATGGGCTGTGACTGAGCAGGCGGTGAGCGCCGCGCCCGGTGGTACACATGGCCTGAACGATCCTTTTATAGAGACAATAAACTTAGTGAGTTTCATGCCACGTCTTTGTGCACGTTAAATCTCTCATGTAATTACTAGTTTAAATCTTGTGCTTGGCAGTTTGTGCAAATTATGTTAAAGAATAGCAGTCGAACCTGCGAGGGATTTGGAGGAGTAGAAGATGCACAAATTAAACATTACCCAGAAATGGCCTTGTGGGCCATCCAGTATTAAGATTTAACGATGACCGCAGTGCTCCACAAATCCATTATCCAGAACTACTGTACTGGAAAATGAGAATGTTAAGTGCGAGGAGTGCTGAACTTTTTTTTTCCCCTATTTCCTCTTCCCTTTTTCCTGGGAGTAAAAATCAGTTTCACCCGAACAGGTTTTTCCCAGTGACATTCTTTGAATTCGTTTCTTCATCTCTCATCTGATTCTTCACCAAGTAGTTTTAAATGTTTGCTTTTTTTAAAAAAAATAACTTGTTTATTATTTGACTCCTAGAATCACATCCATAATTCAAAAAATGTACACATGTGAGTAGTGAATCTCTTCCAGCACTGACTTTGTTATCCACTTGTTTCCCACCCTCAAGCCTGGAGGTTTTTAAAAGTTTGCCAAAAAATCCTCTAATCATTCTCCCCTTAAAATATGAAGCCTAATTTCCCATGAGTGTGAGCCCGACATGGTGCCTCTTCTGATGTATAGTACGCAGCCGCCAAGACAGATCCTGTGAGGGCTTGGACTCTTCTGACCCCTTTGACGAGGGAGGATCCAGGTGGGGATCCTTCAGGTGGGAGCAACTGCGGCTTTTCTGCTAACTGCCGCGTGAGGGACACACCTGTCTGGGCAGCGGGTTTTCCAACGCCAGTCGATTGACTGCAGTCCTCGGTAACTTCCCAGTTAAAACCTACGGAAAGATTTTGAGCTAGGGCCCCACAGCCAAGTCACTCCCCAGCTTTGACCTACAGAAAGAAAATGTGAGATAAGTTGTTAATCTGAATATATAGTTAACTTTATAGGGCCTTTTAAGTGAATGTGATACTGGCAAAAATAAAAGGGAGGGAAGGAGGATAGAAAGAATGGAAATGTGTTTTCTACATATATCAGTTCCCTACAATGAATGTATCATCTGCGGCAAACGTGTACTAATGAAAATTTTTAAATGAGATAAACACTAGGTATGACCAAAATATCTGTAAGGTGTGTGTTTAAGTAGAAAAAAAAATTATCACAGTAAAAGACACATTTCTATTAATCCCCCTCAAAATATGCCGCCGCCCTTGAGACTCGCATCCTATCATTCTTACTGGTCTGAAGCTGTTCTGGGCAGTCCTTTCTGATGAGTACTTTTAGTTGTGCTGTCATGGCTGCCTCGATGACCTTACATGGTTGTTTTGACTTGGAGGAGGAGCCAGATGCAGCATGTGCTGGGTTGATAAATACAGCACATGAAGGCGCATCCTAATGTTTCAGGACCTTGTTTCTGCCAGATGGCCCTCGGTGGCGGTCACACCTAAAGATTTCCAGAACTGAGCTGGCGATTTAGCTCAGTGGTTCTGGCGTCTGCGTGGCCAGTGCAAGGTCCCGAGTTCAGTCTCTGCTACCACATAACACAATGCTACGGAGTTCAGGCTGACCCAGGCCAACCCCACATTGGCCCCTCCAACTCGGGGCAATCCTCCTATCTCTGTGTCCTGAATACTGGGATTACAGACATGCACTACAATGTCCTGTTTTTTCCCTGAGTTTTCCTGGCAGATTTTCATTGCTTATTTTTTCACGTAGACTTCAAAATCACCTTTTCCTGAAAAGAGAGAGTTGGAGAACTAAAACATCTATGTCAAGTAATAACAAGATCTTATTTATCAAAGGCTAGGGGTGTGCCAGGCATGCTCTGGGAAGCCCCCCACCCCCACCCTTTGTGCTGCTGCTGTGCTGACTGGCCCTGGGACTCCACCCACCTCATGCAGTGCAGCTGAGAACCCCACACCTTCAGGCCCCCCTGAGGCACCAGAAATGTGAAGGATAAACTGTTCCCCTCACCACCCAGAGGGTTTTTGGAGATTGTCTGTACTTCTCAGTGGCCTTCAGCTTGCCTCCCCTCCGGTGCTGCTCCCCCGAAGTGCAAAACAGTAGCTTAGTAGTGTGTGGTCTTTATTTTGCTTTCTAGAGAACCTGGTCTAAGACACCCACCTTCCCTGTGAAGACAGTTTCTGAGTGAAGTTAAGAAATTTTCCCAGTATAACATATCAGGCCAATTGCAAGCCTGAATTAGAACATTTGATTAACTCAATCTTTGAACAAATATAGGCCGGGGCTTGTACTGAGTTACAAGATAAAATAACCTGAGAGTTTTCATAAAGCTGACAGTTGAGTGGATGGCATAGATATTAAGGAAATCTTCCTGTTAATAAATAACAAGTTGGAGCTGTGTTGATCGAGCACTTGTCTGGTATGTGGGAGGTTCTGGGGTCAACTTCAGACCAGAGAAAGAGAAGGAAGAGGAAAGGGAGGGGGCGGGAAGGGAGAGAATCAAGATGTGCACGTGGACCAACTCCCCACAATTAATGCAGTTATCACATACTGCAAACATGTAAGAATATAAATAAACTAGAAATACCACTTCACCACTACCATCATGGCTATGATAAATACAGCATAATAACAAGTGTTGTCAAGGATGTGAGGAAACTGAAGCTTCATATACTACTTGTAGGAATATGAAAGGATGTACCCACTTTGGAAACCAGTTTTGCAATTCCTTATAGAGTAAAAATATAAGCCAAGGATTCTCCTCATTATGTATCCAGAATAAATGAAAACATTGTTTACACAGAAACTTAAACATAAGTGTTCACAGCAGAAGCATATATAATAGTGAAACAGTGAAAACAACTCAAATGTTCACCAACATGTGAATGAATACATTAAATACGAGATACAGATTTTATTTTGGGGTGGGATTTTGCGACAAGGTCAAGCTGGCCTCAAACTCACAATCCTCTGACCTCAGCCTCCCAAGTGCTGGGATAACGTGTGCCCCTCCATGCCTGGCTGTAAATGATGTTTTAATAAATCTGTAATAAACAGAATTATAAGTCTTCAAATTAAGTTTGGCTAGAAGCATAAATAATATATTAAAAATTTACAAAAAGATTTGGTAACAAAATACCCTTTTCATTTTTAGGTTGAAATGCTTGCCGGATGTGGTGACCACATCTATAATCCCAGCACTCAGGAGGCAGAGGCAGGAGGACTGCTGAGATCGAGGCTGAGTTTAGGACCAGGCTGAACTACAAAGGGAGACCCTGTCTCCAAAAAACAAAAACAAAAACAAAAACAAAAACAAAAATGCTATGAACAAGGTTTGCTCATTGGAAAGTGATAAAGATTTCAGGATCAGAAAATATACTATTTTTGATGTAGAACATATTTTTATTTACATTTAGTTTAAATTATAGTGAAAAATAATGTCAATATCAGATGCAGAGACTGAACTATAAAAATAATTTTAGTTTCTTGTTTACATAGCAATCTGTCACACCAACTCTAAACTTACACAGTTTAAAGAACTCTCAAGAGATTAAACTGTTCACAATTATGGAAATTTTCTACCTGCCTACACATTATTCCTAGAAATCTAACTTCTTTATGGTTTTACTGGGTAAAATTTATTCTCTTCACCGTGGACATTAGGAGCCTGAGATAGGAGAATGACCATGCATTGGAGATCAGCCTGGGTGACACAGCGAGTTCAAGACCAGCCTGAACTACACAGGAGCCCTACAGCCAGAAAAACAGACAGAGAAGCAAGCCAGGTGTGGTGATGCACACCTGTAATCCCAGCATTTAGGAGGCTAAGGCAGGAAGATGGCCACAAGTTCAAGGTCAACCTGTACAAGCTAGCAGGATCCTGTTTCCCAAAAAGTAAGTTTGACTCATGCTCAAAAGGAATGTTATACAAAGTATGAATATCAGAAGGCATGTATCATTGAAGACACCTTAGGGTCTTCTCAATACAGCACCCTTGAATCTTTCCTGTGTGAAGTTGGGAAAATATGTGAATAAAAATTTACTGAACAAAAGCAATTTATTTTTCAAGGATTTTTTTGTGTTTCTTTGTTCATTTGTTTGCTTTGCAGAACTGGAGATTGAACCTAGGGCCTTCCTACAAAGCTATAGCCCCAGCCATTTTTTTGTAAGTATTGAGATGGGAGTCTCACTGTGTCTCTGTTTCACATGCTGGACTCGCAGTCCTCCTGCTTCAGCATCCCAGAGTGCTGGGATTACAGGCACGTGCTGTCGTATTTGGTTCATGTCTGGCCTGTGGTATCACTGTGGTCTATTTATTCATGACTTCCCAAGACAAATTATCTGCTCATTTATTGCTTTTCAGCAAAGCATATGCCCAAATTAGTGGTTTAAAAATGCAGTTATATGCTTGCTGTTTTACAGCTCTGCAGTTTGGGCTGTGCTCAGCTAGGCTTTCATGCTGCTGGCCTCTGATGGAGTCACCCATATTTCCAGCAATTGCAGAGTTCTTTTGCTCAGTTGGAATAGGAATCCTGAATGGGTAAGGTGTAGCTTGGACTGTTAGGAGCTCAGGGCGTGGAGCTTTGAACAGTGCTCCCAGCTGTGCTATTGGGGACCCTTCCTACTGCCTTCACGGCAGCTCCCCGGAACTGTTGCAGGAGCTGGAGCTAGCAGCCCCTGGCAGCTGCCCCTCGCTCTCTACAGCTTACAGCCTGCTTCAGGCACAATCAATATTGTCATCTCATGCATTTCCCCTTCTGTTTGGAAATAGCAGCAGTGGCATCAGGGTGCACTGTGATTGTCCTGGGGCCTGTTTGCTCCTGGGTCTCAGCAGTAGGCAGTCAAGTCTGGTGATCTCCCCAAGTGCTGTAAAGTGAACCCCACACTCCACCTTCTCTGATTGCCTGCTGCTGTCAGGGTTACGAGTACCAGTGCTGACCAGCAGCCTTTAACATTACTGGACTGTAGTGCAATAGCTCACTCTGCTTTAATTGAGGTGTAAATCACAAATAGGCAAAATAACATCATCCAAAAGTGGCTTTATTAGATCTGTTTCCTGTGTTGCAGCACGAGGGGTATCGGTACAGGGACTGAAAGGGCAGTGAGAGGGCTCCTTTTGCAGACAGAAAGGACAGACTCACATCTGCGCAGAGTCCTGCTGGCTAACTGCAGACTTTCTGCTTATTGTAATTAGAGGAGGGACTCCTGCTGACCGGATTGGGGGCATCTGAAGTGACACTGAGGGGCAAAGTCATCCAGACACAAGGGACAGCGTTATCTGGGATGGGCCTGGAGTATTTGAGACCCCACAGCTGTCAAGAATGGAAGAAGGAAAAATAAAAGTACTCGCTGGCGGCCTCAGGCCCTGCTTCTCTAACTCAGCTTGGCTGTGGTCAAACTGGCTTGAGTTGAGCAGCTTGGTTCATTGTGGCCTCACTCACAGCTGTGAGACTGGCGCTGTGTGAGCTGACCCCACGTCTGCCACAGGTAACCCAGTCTTCCACATGGCATCTAGTTTATACAGTGTGTACTTACACTACCTTCAGCTGGCACGCAGGTTCCACGAGGGAGAGAAGCCTCGAGGCTCAGAAGTTGCGCAGTGCTATGTGTGCTACATTCTGCTGGTCACCGTGGACATCAAATTCCCCAATTCAGTGATGAGAAAATAAGATACTAACAGTTTTTTTTTTTTCTAGAATTGCACAAAGTTTGAAGTTTGTTGGTTTTCTTGTGTTTTTTGAGACATTTCAGGCCTTGAAATCCCAGCAATTCTCCTGCCTGTGCCTCAGGAGTACTGGGATTATAGGTGTGCACCATTATGCCTGGTTTAGAATTGCACAAAGCTGAAACCCAGGAACCCTTCAAAATTCACCTGGTATCTATTACATAATATCATCCCTTATACAAGAGGACATTATAGCTTGGCGTGGTGGTTCACGCCTGTAATCCCAGCACTCCAGAGGCAGAGGCAGGAGGATTGCTGAATTCAAGGCTGAGTTCAGGACCAGCTTGAACTACAAAGCAAGACCCTGTCTCAAAAAACTAAATTATATATATATATATATATATATGTATATAAATATATAATTATATATATAATTGACTTTTAAATATGAAAAACTGCTTGACTTTACTAATAATAGGAGAACATTAAAACTACAATGACAATACCCTTCTGCCAATTTGATTGACAAATTTGGCAACATTTGATATAGGTAAAAATGGGGGAAACCAGAACTTGATATGATTTTTGTGACAGTGCCAAAGTAAAAGGCAATTTGACAATACCAGTCAATATTAGGAATGCATGTTCCTTTTGACATAGCGCTCCTTTTCTCATGAATTTATCCTTAGATTTTTCTACCAATGTGCGAAGTGGCATATATTTGTGTTATTGTAGCATTGTATATAAAAGTAAAAGACTTGAAATAGCCAAAAGAAGTTAATCAACAGAACATTGGTTAAATAACTGTAAGACATTCACACAATAAAAAACCGTGAGTTATGAAAATGAATGAGGACGGTTTCTGTGTGCTAATATGAAATGATCTCTAACATGCATAGAGAGAAAAATACAGAGCAGAACAGATTGTACAGTCTGCTGCCTTTTGTGTAAAAAAAAGAACAAAAAAATACAGATTCATATTGGCATATATATGCATTTTTAAATTCCAGAAAGAGACCCGAAAATTAACCAAAGGGATATATGATTTGGGGATCAACATAGGGATCTATGGTGAACATGGAGATGATTTATAAGTCTTTTCTAGGTAGCATAATTGCTCAAAAATTCACACGAATTTCCATTCATATTCAGTTTCGTATTTACTTTTCCAACGTGTCAGCTCTGTCAGGACATAACTTATGTTCCACACGATTCACTTATTTAAACTATACAAACAATTTTTATATATTTACAGAGTGTACAATCACCCATAATCAGTTTTAGGAGGTCTTCATACTCCAGCCCCCCAAAACATATATCCACTGTCAGTCATTTCCCTTCACCCTCAGATTTATTCCCCCAGCCCAAGGCAATCACTCACCTACTTTCTGTCCATAGATTTTCTGACTTGCCTGTTCTGTGGAACTTTCTTCCTCTTTTTCTGTTGAGGCCCAGATTTACTCTATTTGTTCATCATAGCTACTGCTACTTCCTTTGCCCCAATCCAAACATCTGCTTCTCTGACTGTCATCATACTTTATTTGGCCTTTCTCTAAATGTTCTATGTGGGGAGCCAGTGGCTTCCTGCGTGGTCACTGCCCTTAGCTGCTGTGGGATTTGCTCACTGTTTTCTGTTCTGCCTTCTCTGTCCAGTTCCCTCCCTTGCCTGCTGCTTCACCCGACACAGGGCAGAAGCATTCTTCTCAGGCCACATCTTCAGGACCATAGACTCCCATCTTCTCTCCAACTTTACAATATCAAACTGTTTTCTTACTTTGCATTTACATGACCATCTTTCCAGAAGCTATACAGAACCTCTACAATTTTCAGGGCACCCTGATGAGGCTCCCCACAGAGCTTCTTCTGCCATATTTGCTCTGCACAATTGCTAATATCTTCTTATTATTTAAATCCACTAACAGAACTCAGAGAATATCCCAACTGAATTTGTACCTAAATAGGAAAAGCTGTTCTGAATAGAGTATATTTAAACCATGCACAGAAGCAACAGAGTTTTGCTATAGTTTATCAAAATATGATTGCAGGGGCCAGGGATTTAGCTCAGTGGTTCCAGCGCCTGTCTTGCAAACGCAAGGACCCGGGTTCAATCCCCGGTAACCACATACAATAGTGGGCATGGAGACTCACGCCCAGCAGCAATCAGCACCACATACCACAGTGCCGGGCGTAATCCCAGCACTCAGGAGGCAGAGGCAGGAGGACTGCTGTGATGTGATTTGAGGCTGAGCTCAGGGCCAGCCTGAACTACAAAGCAAGACCCTGTCTCAAAAAAACAAACAAACAAACAAAAAATGATAGCAACTGGATTAATTCTTCCTATGCAGATAAGATGAAAATGCCACTGTTATCTTAATAAATGATATGGTCTATCTTAATTTACAAAACATTCTTTGCATCACTTGCTGAATAAATAGGATGGTAAAATATAATTAACTGTCTCCCTCTCATGAGACATTTAAGTCAAATATCAAATTAGCAATCAATTATTCTTAATTTGGCAGTGAAATGGGCCTAGATCTTTTGAAGTTTCTTCATTATGTGTTTTTCATTATTATTGTTTCTGTTTTGCCATGCTGAGGACATCCTTGGCCCAATTTCTTTCTTTTTTTTTTAAGCACTAAAAACTGAACCCAAGAACATGATACACTCTAGCATTGTGCTACAACCTCAGTCCTTTTTTATTTTTAGTTATAGCATTTCCCTAAGTTGCTAAACTCAGTCACTAAACTGGACTCAAATTTATGAACTTTCTGCTTCAACTACCCAAGTAGCTGAGATTAAAGGTTCACTCCACTAAACAGGGCTTAAATTATGGGTTGTGCATTTATACTGGGGTTTCAGAGAATTTTCTTGCCACCAAACTGTACAAGACCTCATCGAAAAAGAGCTAAGATGGTAAGTTTCTCAGGTTTTTTTTTTAATCTTTATTGGTACATTAAATATACACATCATGATTGCACTCCATAATGAGGATTTGTACCAGTATAAGACACAACTTAATTCTCATTTTTTCCCATAGCCCTACCCACCCTACCACCCTACCATATACATAAAATTTGTTTCCTTACTTTTTTGTTACAATCTCAACATTGTCCCCTTTCACCTTATTTTACATTGAGCATTTTCTATTTCACAATATATAACATACAATGCTAGGACTCATTTACATCTTCATTTTCTCATACCAGAGAAAAGATGCAATATGTGCCCTATTTATTTCACTTATGAGGATATCCTCAAGGTATGTCCATTTAAGTAGGAATGATTCAAACTTATCATTTTTTATGGCAGAGTAGTACTCCATTCTGTAGAAGAACCACAGCTTTTTTATCCAGTCTCCAGTTGATGGACATTTGGGTTGTTTCCAGGATGTAGCAATCACAAACTGGGCTGCGATAAACATGGGTGCACATATGTCACTGTGATATGAGTCTTTTAATTCTTTTGTGTATATACCTAGCAGGGCAATGGCCGGGTCAAATGGGACCATCAATCCTAGCTTTTTGAGGATTCTCCAAACTGATCTCCACAAAGTTTCTCAGTTTTGCATCTACATAACTACCAGTGTGTTCATCCTGAAGCAGAAATTTAGTGTGTAGCAAAGTGGTTGGGCAAGTGAGTGTGATCTATCACAGGGACCTAGGACACAAGGGCAGAAAGCTTCTAAACCCTGCACCTGCTACCAATCAGAAAATGCTATCTTCAATACTTCTAGCACAAAATCAAACAACTTTTGATAGCACAGCCCCGATCTAACATCAAAATGGAGCATACATAAAACAGTGGCCATTAACCTCGTAGCCACTACAATCTTTTTTTCTCAGTGGCCCACTCTGCATTCTGTAGAGTGTTTCTTTTCCTCACTTAATTATCTTTAATAAATGTATAAACCCTCACTACCTTTTGTGCAACTTCTTATTCAGTTCTTTGTTTAGATCAAAAACCTAGAAAGGCCCAGATTCTGGTGAGCCAGCCAGGAGGTAAGAAGATTTCTGCCTGGCAGCAGCCTGGCCCCTGGCTGGCTGCGGGCCCTGCAGCTTCCCACTTCCTGCCCCTGCCTTGCCTACTTCCCTGCTTCCCACCACTTCTACTTTCTTGCTGTTTTTCTCTCTCTCTCCCTACTCCCCACCGTCTTCTCCTTTCGCACCGCACTCTGGCTGGGCAGGTTCATGCCAACACCTGCAATGTGATGGCGAGAGGACCGCATATGGGGACGTTTGCCCTGACAGTGACCTGTGGGATACAGCAGCAGCCCCTGTGGTGGTGTGGGTTGCAAGGTGCCAGAGAACCTGTTCCACTTCCACATTTTTTTGAGAAAAATAGCTACCGATAACTTTGTCTCCTGCTTGAGTAGCCATCTACTCCAGCCTGCCTTCTATTGTGTTTGAAGTCTCATCTGCACTTTTCCTGCAGATGGCCTTTCATCTGTGGTAATTCTATAGTCACTTTTTCAAGGAACCTCCTTTTCAGTCCAAGGGGTCCTACTGTTTGCTTTTTCAGGGAACATTTGGGACTCCTCTCCTCTTCTCGTGTGAATCAGGCTAGATCCCCTCCTTGTTTCTTCTAAGACAAATCCACGTAGATTAGAAACATGTGCCTGAGCGCCTGAGCAGAACAAAGGCATAACCATTAACGATAATTCAATTGGTTATGAGTATACAAAAGTAGATAGTGAGGGCTGGGGACTTAGCTCGGTGGTTTTGGTGCCCATTCCAAGTGCACGGTCCTGAGTTTGATCCCAGTAGCCACGTACAACACGCCTGTAATCCCAGTACTCAGGAGGCAGAGGCAAGAGGATTGCTATGAATTCAAGGCTTGCCTGGGCTACATAGTGAGCTCAGGGCCAGCCTGAAATACAAAGTGAGACCCTGTCTCAAAAAAAAAAAAAAAAAAAAAAGAAGTAGCGCTATCCCTGAACTTAACTTTTTAAGTTTTTTTTTTTTTTCTTAAATGCTAAGAGATTTCTACCTCTACTGCCTTAAAGTAATTATCAAAGTGTTTATTAGCAGGATAAACATAAGGGCTATTGTTTCTCAAGTGGCTAAGGGGGAGGGGGTTTCCCCTCTGATATTTTCTCAAGTCACTAGTGGAAGCCTTGGGAATAGTTCCTGGAGGCTCCATCCTACTCACGTAACTGACACCCTTCTAAAGAGTTATAGAGGGCCACAGGGTATAAAGAGCTCTAAGGAAAAATAAATAAAAAGGCACTGGTACTGCTTCACCAGAAACGTCTGGTAGGTAGTACAGGGAGTAATTAGGGCCATGCTGGGCGCTCAACAGGTTTGCATCTTTTTGCATGAACCCTACCTAAAGGATGAGAAACCTAGTCTTCTCTCTCTCTCTGCAGCCCTTAAAACGTGTAGAAGACACCCCCATGTACCCCAGGAACCTTGCCCTCAGGCTTCATCAGTGATGGCAAATGCTTTGGAGCTCTCCCGCTAACAAACAGCTGGATGCCACAGCCATGCTGTACAGATTCGCCACCACTGGGCCATATCTTTAAGAAACTGGAAACAATTTGACCCTGAAAAATCTAAAAAACAACAACAACAAAAAAACCCACTTATCTTCTATTACATTAATAAATTGAGTCTAGTAGAGAGGAGAAATTGGTAGATGTATACAACATGGAGATGTCTGTGGATGGGGCACGGCAGGTTGCCTTGGGTCTTTTTAGTCTTCTTTATCAGAGTAGGCGATGAGCACTGGGGCTGGCTTAGCTCCTCTCGGGGAGTGGGGAGAATTAACCCTCCAGTGCCATGAGTCAGCCATATCGGCCACTGGCAATGGAACAGGGGCTGTGTGTTGAGGGCCACCCTGATTATGCCCAAAACAGCTGTAAGCAGTGCAGCTATAAAAAGCTGATCCACAATTGGCTTGTTTTGGGAAGCGAGTCTGACCAAAGCCTACATGCTGAGGTCCAAGTGACTCTTACCCAAATTCCATTCCCAGAGTTAAAACCCTCTTTACGAAAAAGATAGAGCTCATTAGTAACCACAGCCTGTATTTTGTCCGTTCTTTTCCTCATTCTAGAACGCTTTGTCTTTTCCCTTACAAGCCTTGCTGCATCAGTAACGTGTCCATAGCAACTACACGTCCTCTCACATAGCCCTTTACAAGATAACTATGTCACCAGTGAATATCCACAGCTCTGGGTGTTGAAGGCTTTGCTTGTTCTTTACATCTGCTCTGACACATCAATGCAAAGGTCAAAAGTTCAACCATGAGTTTTTGCTTTTTTTTTAGTTTTTTGTTTGTTTTTGGTACTGGGGATCAAACTCAGGACCTCAAACTTGCCAGGAAAATTCTATGCTATTGAGTTAAATCCCTAGCCCTCAACCAAGACCAAATCTTTAGTAAAAAAGATTTAATAAAAAAAAAAATGGAGACAATTCTTAAATACTGGCCAAGATCAAAGTGGCTTTTATCTGTCAAGACTAAATCAGGCCTCTCTCACCTTATCACCCAGTAGGTGGATCCCACTGTATGGAATAATACAATACCTAGAAGGGCAAATTCAACGGTGCAGGAAGTTATAAAATTCAGATGTTCCCACTAAGTTTCCAACCAAAAGCAATATCCAGTCAAATAAGAGGCCCATACAGGCCTCCAGCCTCTCAGAGACACGTTTCACAAATACAGCCTTTTCCACCATGGCAGTTCCCCTGAAATATTCCCATCCCCCCCGCCCCAGCGAAGTCTTCAGGAACGTATAGTATACTATAACATCTGTTTCATTAATAAGGCTATATATACTTCCAATCCCACCTCTGGGGGAAGATCCACACACACTCCTCTCCCAGTTCCAGGAGACACAACCTGGTTCTGCCTTAGACCTCAAAGATGCTTTTTTTTCTAATACCCTCCATTTAAATTTTAAATGGAAAAAATCCTATTTCAAAGCAATATATATATTCTATTACAATATACTTGGACAGTTCTCCTACATGGTTTTAGAGATAGCTCTCACCATTTTGCTAGGGCATAGGAAAAGGACTTAAGAAGAATGTGGAACTTAAATAGGAAAATATCCTACATTATATATAGATGTTATTCTAATCTTCAGCCCATCCTGTAAGCTACAGGGCCATCATTGCTATCCAATCCTCAATTTTCTAGCTAAAAAGGGATATAAAGTCTCAAATGAGAAGGCTCATATATCTCAAAAAAGTCCAACATTTGAAATACATTCCTACACCCAGGAAACGACAGCTGCCTAGGGACAAGATCCAGGCTATCTGTGATCTCAGCCCCAGCAGCACTAATCAGCCGTTTCATTCCTTCCTGGGAATGGCTGGCTTCTGCAGATCTGGATACCTAATTTTGTACTAATGGTAAAGACTCTTCAGGAACTTTCAAAGACACTGATCTTTGCAGTAAAGGAAGCAAAATTAGCCAGATTCAGCTTTCTAGGATAAAACCAGACCCACCTGACACTCTTTTTTAAAAAACCACCCAAAGATAGAAGCCATTTCTGTGAACCTCCGAAAGACCTGAGATTTCTCTTCATCAGAAAGACTCCAATTCTGCTGTAGGTGCAGACAAATAGCCACAAAGGGCCCTCACCTACCACAGCTTCAGCAGGCACTTTCGGTCCTTTGTTGGGACTCTTATTTTTGATCACATCCATAGTGTGGGTACTCCTGCAAGGCTGTAGCTCTTGAGCTCTTGGAAGACTATCTAACATCCCTCTTTGCCATACTTCCTCCTCTACAGAGAGCATGGAAATTGACCTGCTCTTTCTCATATCGGGGCTGTACATCACAATCTAATAATAAAGTCATTTCAAATCAACCAAGCATTCTCTTGCTAAGCAGGTAGCATAATAGTTCTCCACACATAAGCATATTTTCTCATTGTCATAAGAGAGGTTTTTCTAACCCCAACCAGTGAGCCACAACATCCCAGGGTAGTCACAAAACATAATCTGAAGTAGATAGGGCCTGTAGCCCCTGTCAGCCAGAACAGCTATATAAAGACAGAGACTTCCACACCCTGTTGGGAGCCGTTTCCTACAGTGTCATGGCTGCCCATGCAGGAGAGAAAAAGTCGGCCTGATTTCTGGATCAGAGCCTGACATTGTCTACTTTCCTCAAGGATAATTACTGTCCTTTCCAGGTTAAACTAAGAACCTTGACACACTCTTATTCCAGGTTAAACTAAGAACCTTGACACACCCTTATTCCAGGTTAAACTAAGAACCTTGACACATCCTCGTGGCAGATTTAATTAAGAATATTGTCAGTGCACCCCTCCCACCAGTTCTTTCACTAACTCTTTTCTTTTCTGTACACGTGAACAAAGCTAGTCGGCTCAAGGGTGGCTTAAGGTCAGTACTAAAGAAATGTATAAAAGAAGGCTGTTAAATAAACGTGGCGTTCATTCAATATTGATTGGTGAACCCTTCCAAGTCCCGCTGTCCTGTCTTTACTTATTTCTCATCCTAAGCCCCTCAGCTCGGTCACCCCATTGCTCTGCCCGGCTGACACCGCCATACCCAGCGGTGAGACCCTGGCAATACCCTCAGCAATCCAGAAGATGTTACAGAGATTTATGTTTATCAGAGAAAAATGAGGCAGGAGATTAGGGCATGGCAGAGTCGGGGACAGACAGGCATAGCCTGACAGTCAAGGAGATCAAGGACACATTCACAGAATGGTATCCCAGCCTGGGACCTGGCACCAATCAGAAAGTGCTGTCTTCGATCCTTCGGGCACAAGATCAAGCGGGTATTTGATTGGACAGCCTTGATCTGACGTGAACAGGGGAGATACGAGAGACAGCGGCCACTAACCCACTGACTGCTCGCAGCTCTTTCTTTCTCAGAAGTCCACTCTGCATACTGCAGGCCGTACTCCTCTTACTACTACAAAGGGCCGGCCTTAGAGCGCAGAGCACGACAAGAGCCTGGAAAGGCCCCGTTCCTGAGAACACCCCTCAAAATCCACGAGGGGTAAGCGGCTCCAGGTCCTGCCCTAAGGATCCAAGATCCTCCGATGCTGAAGCCCTTACATAAATTCCATAGTACTTGCACATTTCCCATGCATATCCTGTGTACTTCAAGTTATCCTTAAATTATTTACAGTGCCTAACACAGTGCAAATGTGGTATAAATGGTTGCTATACTAAATCGTTCAGGAAAGAAGAAAAAGCCTACACGTGTTCAGTACAGATGCAATTTTTTTCAGACATTTTTTTTAGCTGAGCTTGGTTAAATTTGCAGATTCAGACTCTATGAATGTGAAGTGTCCACTGGATTTGCTTCAGCAAATTCTACTTCAACTAGTCATGAGCTTAGTTTACGCTATTTCTCAAAATCAGAAAGTGACCAACAGATGGCCTATATATTGTCTTGCGATCTTGCCATCCAACATCACTTCCTAAGTAGGAGTCTGTATCCCCACCTCTTGAATCTGAGCAGGACTCGTGGCTGTTTCAAACGCTGGAGTGAGTGGAATTGACACCAGGTAACTTCAGAGATTATGTCATAAAAATAGCAAGCATTTCTGCTTGGTTCTACTGGATGCTGACCCTTGTTGGCAGCTGCAGTGCTATGAGGAGCTGGGCATCCTGTGGAGACGTCCACATGGAGAGGAATCGAAGCCCTGGGCTGGGCTCCCTATTAACAGTCTGTGCCAACTTACCAGCCATGGAGTGAGCCTACTGGAAAGCAACTCCACCCTTCATGGAGTCCACCCAGCAATGCCATGTGGAACCCACCAGGACCTCCATTTCGGGAGGGATCTATAACTGCAAAGTGATGAGAAACAGGTTAATGAATCACAGGGTAGAAAGTGTTCTTGATTCGGCCTTGGCTACATCAGGGTCTGATTTACACCTTCATGCATGACTCACTGTACAGGAAAAGTCCTGAGAAATGTGTCTGAGGTAATTTCATCTTTGTGGAGATGACAGAGTGTATTTATGCAAACTACAAGAGCTATGAGGTCATTACTGTGGAGATACAACCTTACACACCCACCCGCATGATCATACTGCTCTGTCTCTTTGAATACAGTGTTGCTGTGCAGCGCATAACTACGTCTGGGTTTAAATGACTTCCTTCTTCTTGAGATGAACCCACTGACCAATACTGTATTGGAGAATTATTATTAATTGTTGATTTGACTCCAAACTCTGCATCAGCCTCTTTTATCCAATTAAGCAGTTAGTGAGGGCCAGCCCTTCCCTCATGGTACAGGCTGGAGACTTTAGGAAAAGTTAAGTCAGTGGACACAAGGACCAGGTGTTGACTGGCTGAGAAACACAACAGGTTAAGGTAACAGTCGTGAGAAGGAGAGAGATTTGCTCTGGAGACAGCATAGATCTTCCCACTGTAAATTAGGCAAAAAAAAAAGAAGTCAGTTAAGTACCTTGAGCCTGGATCTGAGAAGTTGTCATGGAAATCATCTCAGTGTTTTTTTTTTTTTTTTTTTTTACTTTGCAGAGAGGGGAATATGATGTGAACAGACGCCAGAGAGCTATTCATGCAAAGAGGACAACCTATCATGATGAAGTGAGGACTTCTTGCCTTCAGGATGGATCTTTAGAAATATCTCTTATCATGAAAGATTCAAACAAAAACCAACGGTCAAGAGCAAAACTATTGCTCATTTTTCATCCTGACTCCTAGCTTCATATCCTTCCCCTAAAGTAACTGGGACTGTGGTTGGCTCCTGAACCTTCCTGTTCTCATTCCTCCCCTTTATAAGTACACATGCCATACAAATTATTTTTAAAGCAAAACATTTCTTGGTACACTTGTGCTATACCTAGTGATAGGTATACAGGAGTAGGGAATTTGCCCCGTGCATGATATATCTACCTCTTTTTTCCCATCCTTTCTCCCTTAAGCCTCTCCCTTCATATATAAAGCTTTGTTTCTTTTTTCCTTCTAT
This sequence comes from Petromus typicus, assembly GCA_004026965.1. Lineage (NCBI taxonomy): Eukaryota > Metazoa > Chordata > Mammalia > Rodentia > Petromuridae > Petromus > Petromus typicus. The sequence goes on along the minus strand of PVIR01020948.1, from coordinate 11,179 downwards.
TTTCCTTTTTCCTAGTCCCTCCCCCCTTCTCCTTCCTTTCTGATCATTTTCTTCTTATTTCCCAATATCTATTACACATTTTAGTCCTTACCTCCAATTTTGGTTTCTCACACCAGAGAAACAATGTAGTATTTAAATATTTTTGTCCTATTTATTTTCACTTAAGAGTATGGTCTCGTCCATCCTTCCTTACGGAGAAGTAGTACTGTATTGTATTCAATAAAAAGCATCATCTTTATCCATTGATAGGCAATTAGGCCATTTCCAAAATTTACCTATTACACATTGTGCTGCTTTAAATATGAGTTTAATATATAAATATGCTGTGGAATGATGCTTTTAATCCTTTCAGGAAGATACCCAAGAAGGGAAATAGCTGGGTCAAATGGAATCTCTACTTTTAGCTTTCTGAGGAATCTCCACACAGATTCCCACAGTGATCGCATCAGTCCACAATCCTACCACCAGTGGAGAAGGGTTCCTTTCTTCCCACAGCCCTGCCAGCTTTTGTTATCGGTTGATTTCTTGGTAGCAGCATTCTTTGTGGTGTGCAATGGAATCTCAGTGTTAATTTGTATTTCATAAATGACCACTGATTTTGAACATTATTACACATACTTATTTTCTGTTTGTGCTTCTTCATCTGAGAAGGGTCTGTTCATTTCAGATGCCCGTTTTTGGACTGGATCTTAAGTTGGGGAGGGGTTTGGAGTTTTTTATTTCTTTATATATTCTAGATAGTAGTTCTTTGTCTGAGGAATAGCTGGCAAAAAAATTTCCCCACACTGTGGGTTGTCTCTTCACTCTGTAGTTTCTCCTGCTGTGTAAAAGCTTTTTAATAAAATGAGAACCAAGTTGTTGATTCTTTGTGACAGTACCTGTGGGTGCAGTGGGGGGCGGGGTCTTGTTCACAGTCTTTGCCTTCACTGATGCCTTCAAGAGTTCTACCTATGCTCTTGGCAGATTTAATGTTTGTTTTAATATTTAGATCTTTAATCCATTTCATTTTTAGTTCAGTGCATTGTGAAAGATATGGGCCTATTTTCAGTTCTCATCATGTGGAAAGCCAGTTCATGGAGTTGTAATCCTTGTTGTCTCTTTCTGGAGTATCCCTCTGCAGATTTTGGAGTGCTGGCTTGGTGTTCACTGCCATATAAGTATATTATATATACAGTGGTGTGAGGAGCAGAAGAACGGCCCTGGGACCCAGGAAGTAATAATAATCTAAAGTGAGAATTGAAGTCCCTGGGAAGAGCAAAGAGAGACATCAACCAAGAGGGAGGAGGTGGCAAGTAGCACCTTCCTCCAAGCCCAGACTCACTTCCTTGAAACATATGCAATGATTACTGGTGACCTCAGAGGCCTCCATGGAGAAACACACCAATGGACTGAGCAGACTGCAATGGATGGTGAGTTATTCAGGTTCAGACACCACCCTGGAGAGGAAATAGGCCAGAAGCCGTCCTGGAAAAGGGTCGACTGAGCTCAGAACTCAGAACAGCTGTGGACTGACTCCGTGTAGTAGCTCCCAGTTTCACAGTGAGGGTGCTGAATTCAAATCAGCAAGAGGCACTTGGGCTATTGCAGCCTCAACAAATCCAGTTGTAGTCATAGTCAGAATCCAGCCTGAACTTCAGTGGAATTAAAGGTGCAGGCCAACTGATATTATCTATTACCTGGCTTACTAGAATTAAATAGGCTCTGCACTTACATTGTCTACCAGGTATGACAGCAGAGACATGCGTTGAATTGGACTTATTTTTTCTTTTTCCTTTGCTTTCTTTTTTCCTCTTTTGTGGTTCTTCTTTGTTTTGTTTTTTCTTGCTCTTAGTTTCCCAAAGTCTGCACAATCTTCCTTTGTCCTCCCGAATTATTTCTCATATCTCTCTCTTGTATTTCTCTGTCCCCCCCCCAAACTTTTTAAATCTTCTCCCCTAAGTGTAAAATCCTCATAATAAGGACTTTCTATTGCATATAATCTTTTGGTTTGTGTCCGATTTTGTTATATAACCACAAATCTAGTCCATATAGTTAAAGGTCTCGAATTCATAGTTACTACAGTTTGTTCTTTTCTAGGCTGTATGTGACACTATTGTTATTACTGACGTTACTATTTCAGCTAAGGTGGCATTATTGTGCTAATCAGTTGTTCTTCCTGGTATACTAAGACTGAGATTGCCTAAGGTCTTTAAAAAAAAAAAGAAAAATGATAGGCCAGTGCCAAGAACTGGTGGCTGGGCCAAGTGGGCAGAAACTTTTCATCTTCATCTCCTCCTCATGCCCCTCTATTCCAGCGTCAGGACATCAGCTCTAAAGAGGCTCTTACTCTGCTGCTCACCACTTCACCCTCTTCATGGGAGTCCCAGATATTTAATGAAAAATTTCATGCCATATACATTGTTCTGCAAGTGGTTTTTCTACTCAGCTGTGGATTGCAGGTTTCCCCTTACCAACACGTTGTTTCTTCCTTATTTTTAAGTTTTATTTATTTACTTTTTGTGGTTCTGGGGATCACATCAGAACGTTAAGCAAAGGCTCTGCCGCAGAACTGCATCCCAAACCTCCTTCCCACTCTTTGTAGGGGCTGCGACACACTATGAAGAAACGACATCTGTAACCAACTCTGAACACTTCACTAATTTCCTAAATATCTGCTGTCCCCACAGGGCGACCATACACCGCCTTGTGCAAACCCACGTGCTGGCTGTTTCTGTATGCTCCAAGCTGTGTCGTGACATCTGAACTGTTGAACAGTCAGCTCTTGGCTCCATCCCCCCAATTACACGACACCCACACGCTCTTAACATCCATTTCTTCCTTTGTCTTTCTCTGTTTCTTTAGAGGCTTCTGAGGAACTCTCGACTGGTGTATTCACCAGGGAAGTACAGCCTGCACTGGAGAAAAGCAACTTCTGAGGCTGAGGTTAGCTGCCACCCAGAATTTGAGATGAGCCACTGGAAAGAAATTTTACTCTCAGAGAGTTTCTTTGTCAAGATGACCCTGAAATATGTTTGCCTTTCTCGGAAACTTTACTATTTTCAGTTCCTTAAACAAAGTTAATACTTGGTTCTACATATGTGATTTTAAAATAAAAAACAGGAGGCCTTGTGATTTAAATATAGTAAGTTTCTGCCAGAATTAACCATCTTGTCCTGCTGAAGGTTTCCACTCCAAGGACATGTACCAATAGAAGAATCATTAACTCTTTTATCACTTAACCTCTTCTTGGACAGATAATTTCCCTCCCTCATTGTATTAATGGTGCTTCATGACCTTGAACCCTTAATGTTTCTTCTAAACATTGTTACCTATTTTGCAGTAAGACTATTTTAGCCAAATCAAAAATCACCATTTTGGGCCAGGGATTTAGTGCAGGGGTTTGGGCAGGTTTGACCTCCTGAGAGCACATAAAACAATGCTGGGTGTGGAGACTTACACTCACCAGCAATCAGAACCACATACCACAGTGCCGGGTGTGGTGGCTCTTGCTTGTAATCTCAGTACTTGGGAGGCAGAGGCAGGAGGATTTCTAAGAGTTCTGGACTACATAGTGAGCCCAGGGCCAGCCTGAACTACAAAGTGAGATCCTGTCTAAAAAAAAAAAAAAAATCACATCTCTATCCAGTCTTTTGAGATGCCTACCAGTTTTATTTTTATTTCTTAATGGCCATCGTACGGGAGTAGGTTTGCTTTTTTAAAAGGACGGACCACAGGTAAGTTACAAAGCCAAAACTAATCATAGATAAATCCTTGTCGTGTAGATCTTATATGGTGAATTGTAGTCCGCCCCAAGTCAGTAAATCTGGGGCAGTTCCTCCAGCCCATACACTTGCCAGCCAGGTATGGTAATGCACACCTGTAACCCTAGCGCACTGGCAGGGAGAGATGGGAGTTCATTAAAACTGAGGCCCATTCCGGGCAACTGAGACTTAGTGAAACCTTGTTTCAAAATAAAATTTAAAAAGGGCTGGGGACGCCAAAGTAATGTAAAAGCCCTCCGTTCAATTCCCGATACTGTACTGCAAAAAGAAGAAAAGGCAAAAAAGGCATGACTTGTGTTTTCTTCTAGGTCAGTCTGTTAGTCACTTCCGGGTCACAGGGACAAAATACCTAATACAATCAATGTAAGGGAGGAGAAGTTTATCTTGGCTCAGATTCCAGAATGGTAGAGGGCAGAGCAGAGGAAAAGGTGCACAACCCATGGCATTCGGGAAGAGACGGGAGGAACTAGGGACAAGAATCACCCTCCCAGGTCACATCCGAAGTCTCCACGTCCTCCAGCACCTCAGCTACCAGAACTGAATCCAGCAGTGAGCACAGCGCCTCCCTAGCAGTCACTTCCACACACGTGAGACTCTGTGGGACCATTTTAGATATAAACCAGGCACTCGGGGACTTAAAAACCAATTTTGCTAAAACAAATAATGATTCCTCGCTTGGACGTACAGATGCCCAATAGGTCACTAAAAGGAAAACAAAGTTTGACCTCCATTTTATTACCTTAAAACTTTGAGTCAGATCCTTGCTCGGCTTTGCATATACGCTTGTTAATCATTTCTGCAGCATCTGGCCATGGCTGGAAAATGAGGTTGATTAACCCTGATTTACATGACCTATCTCATCCTCCTTTAAGACTGTGTCTAGAAGTCTCCAGTCAAGGGCCTGTCTCAGACCAAAAAGAAATTTTAAAAGGGCAGGGGACATGGCTAAGTGCAAAGGCCCTAGATTTAATCCCTAGTACAGAGAGAGAAAGAGAGAGAGAGAGAACTATCCCCAAACAAAAATTACCTGGTGTTCTGTTAGCTAAGGTTAACTACTACTACAATATTAATGCCAGTAACCATATAATAATTATTTCACAGTATGAAAGCATCAAAAATACATTTCACCGGGCCGGGGAGTTAGCTCAGTGGTTCCGGCGCCTGTCTCGCAAGCGCAAGGACCCGGGTTCGATTCCCCGGTAACCACATAACGATACTGGGTGTGGAGACCCACACCCAGCAGCAACCAGTACCACATCCACAGTGCCGGGCATGGTGGCTCACGCCTGTAATCCCAGCACTCGGTAGGCAGAGGCAGGAGGATTGTGATGTGAGTTGGAGGCTGAGCTCAGGGCCAGCCTGAACCACAAAGCGAGACCCTGTCTCCAAAAAACCTAAAAAAAAAAAAAAAATACATTTCACCAAAATGCAAGCATTCACTATTTCATTTGTAATATATATTTCTTTATGGCAAAATTCACAGAAGTGAAATTGCTGGGTTAAAAATGTGTGTGGATTTATAAGCACAAAATGTCCTCAGCATTAGTCAGCATCAGTGACATGCAAATTAAAATCCACTGAGAGGGCCGGGAGTTAGCTCAGTGGTTCCAGCGCCTGTCTTGCAAGCGCAAGGACCCAGGTTCGATTCCCCGGTAACCACATAACAATACTGGGTGTGGAGACCCACACCCAGCAGCAACCAGTACCACATACCACAGTGCCGGGCGTGGTGGCTCACGCCTGTAATCCCAGCCCTCGGGAGGCAGAGGCAGGAGGATTGTGATGTGAGTTGGAAGCTGAGCTCAGGGCCAGCCTGAACCACAAAGCGAGACCCTGTCTCCAAAAACCTAAAAAAAAAAAAAATCCACTGAGAGAGGACCTCACAGTTACCAGAATATAAAACAAAGCAAAAAAATAAAAGATGGCAAAATCAGCCATTAGCAAAATTGCAGGATGACCAGAGCCCTTTATCCTCCAGGTTGGCAACAACTGTACTTTACGAAGCCACAGGATCCTCTAAGGCTGAGCCACTGTGAAAGTCCCACCTCGGAGGTCATATTTACAGAGTTTCTCACACCATGGTTATGAAAATGGCCACTGATATGTTCTTCTTGTTCTTGCATAACTTCATTTTTTTGAGACAAGATCTCACTGTGCAGGTCAGTCTGGCCCTGAGCTCACTATGTAGCCCAGGTTGGCCTTGAACTCATAGCTGCCTCTGCCTCCGGAGTGCTGGGATTACAGGTGTGAGCCACAGGCAAGCCTGGCACTGTGATAGGTGGTACTGAGGATCAAACTCGGGGACTTGTGCTTGCCAGACAGAACCAGTGAGCTAAATCCCCGACCCAATTTTACTGTTTTTTGTAAATGATTAGCCAGCTGCTACAATTGCATTATAGAACAGTGAATAATTACTGTATAAAAATCCATCAGTGAGTGCAGAGGGAAAGTAAAAATATTTATAGCCACTTGGATTCCTTTTGAAAACTTTGTGCCACCCCATAACTACAAAACCAAACCAAACCAGACTTCTTCTATTTGTCTTTCTTTTCTGTTCTCATCATTGTTTTTAATAATTATAACTAAATCATATACTCGAGTGTCTATGGAGAAATTTCTCTTCATTCTTTTTTTCCAAAATGTCCTCATGTTTTTCACATACATATTTATTTCTAGTTGAACACTAGCCCATTTTGAAGAGGTTACGATTTAGGTGAAAGGGCCAGTGGTGCTGTCCCTACCTGGCAAGTGCAAGATTCTGCGTTCAATCCCTGGTACTAGAAAAAAAAAGATTTAGGTGAAAACTGCTTTAAAAGTTTAAAATAAGAAGGAAATCTGACTCCTTCCGGGAGCATGTGTTTCTCCTTTTATTCAAGTCTTCTTTTATTTATTATTTTTGTTCTTCTTTTGAGACAGGGTCTTACTATGAAGTCTAGGCTGACTTGTAGCTAGCTGGGTAAGGCTGGCCTCAAACTCACAGTAGTTTCTCTGCCTCAGCTTCTTGAGTGCTGCGATTCTAGGCTTGCACAGCCACTGCCAGATCAAATCTTTTGTCAGGTGGAATTTAGTCTGAGGCTTATCTGACTACAGAGTTCTTGAAGAGAAAGTTCATGTTTTATTTGTTTTGGCCTTCTGCTAGGGCATGGTAGCTAGACATAGGTACACCAAATGTTAGTTAACTAGATGAACGGAGCTTTCAGACAACCCCCTTTTCACTGTCTTACCTGGCTAGGTGTGGTGGTACACACCTGTGACCCCAACACTATGGAGGCTGAGTGGGAAAATTGCAAGTTCAAGTCCAGCTGAGAAAATGACAATTTAGCAAGACTATCTCAAAATTCAAAAAGGACTGGGGATGTGGATCAGCGCGAAGGCCCCAGATCCCACCTTCGGTCTCCAACCGGGCTTCTTTGCTGTATTTGAAGGCTTACGAGGAAGTGGAAAGTGAGGGCAGAGAGAAAACTGTTCCTTGATAAATGACTCGGGTGTGAGCACTTGCCCACCACACGTCAGGGGCCGGGTTCAATTTCCAGAACAGGAAAGACAAAGACCTTGAACAGGACATTTTTGCTTGATTAAAGTATGTAAAATAATTCTGCTGCCAGGAGTAAACAAAATAACTGGCACCCCAAATACAATCTGAAGAATTAATTTTCATCTAGCCCTCCAAAGAACAGCTACACTTATGACTATTTTGTGTTGTATTTCATGAAATCCAATCTTAGCTCAAAGAGAGCTCACTGGAGAAGAGAGATCAGTTACTGGATAAAAATGTGTCTAGAGCTGTTGATGGCACTCAGGGAAAAACTTGTTGACGGAGGCTCCCCCCAAATCCACACATGACGCACATGGATACAGACTGAAGAACTGCTAATTTGAATTATTAAAGCTCTACTATCATGAAAATTTCATGGTATCATTTATGGCTTTTCAAACTACATTTCAACTAGTGTGACTCAGCAAAGCCTGCCAGCTTATTATGTAGGACACAAACTTAGGTGTGTGAAGACATAATCTTGTCTGTCTATACTTGGATTTAATTTCTATCTAAATCCTTCATTGCTTCTTTCTGAAAACTTCATCTTACTCAATTTGAGCTGACCCATCAATTTAGGTGCTCTCAGTTGACCTGAGGTTTTCACACTTTTTCCTCAGTTATGTCAGGGGGAGATAAATCACCCTGTACTAAAATGTGGCCATGAGATTAGAGGTGTGCCACGAATTCCCACAATTCCATGTTGCCTTGGCCTCCATTCTGAGTGTAAATTGAACTTTCCTCAGGTCAGAGGCAGAAGTCAATGCACCTTGACATGACTTCCAGTTCTTGCTTCCTTCCAGTTGCTCAATGTGGTGAACACAGACACAATGCCTGCCTTATGTCACCTCCTGGTGACTACCGCGTTGGGCAGGTGACCCTCTGAGCCCCACATCTTGCATGCAGCCTGGAGATAACTCATGCAGATAAACCACAGTGGCCACCTCGGAGTCCAGGGAATCGGTGCCTGCCAGCTGTTACCCACAATTAAAACTTCTGTGGGGCACGGCCTGCTGGGCTTTTAGGGGATTCTCCAAGCGAGGGGATTTTTATTGTGGTTCTCATCTTGAACCCACTAAACGCGTCGGCCGATCGCCCATTGTTCCTCTCACGTGATCCCCTTTTGACGCAGCGTGTGGGTCGCACACAGCTCTCCACTTCCTGTATTGCTGCCCAGGAGGCCCTCTGCCCTCACCTCTCTGGAATCTGTAAGTAATAAATGGCTGCTGTTCCGTGCTCTGTCGAGTTGTCTCCTCTGTGCCTCCCCTGCTCCTGCCGTCTCGGCAGGAAAACATTGGGCACGGGGCAGACAAGCTACGGAGAGCTCTGCCAGCATCACGCTTCCGGCGACAGGGACAGCTGGTCCTGGCTTAACACTAAGAAGTGCCCCCCAAAAGCCCATCACAGATATCCACAACCAAACCCCCTCGTTCTCGGCAGCTCTAGAACAGTGTTCAGAGTATGAAAAATAACTACTCCTCTCTACTTGCCTCCGGACTACCTCGGGCCTCACCTCCCACATGGCCGGTCTCGCCATCTTCCGGCCACTTTCCGCCTTGCCCAGGCAATTCTAGGAAACATCCCCTTCCCCAGGGCTGCAGATGGGAAGTGAGACAGGTTTCTGGGCTGGAGATCCTAACATCCCTCTGCACACACTCGGGAAACTCCAGGCAGGGAGGTGCTACCCTCCTGCACTAACCTCCTTAGACTCCTGATCGCAGCGTAGGGTCCCCAGCAAAGAAGGGCCCTGGGCAGGGTCCGCCCTGCAGGCTCCGCGCCTCCAGGGTGCAGGGTGTCAGTGCAGGGTGGTTAATCCACGGAATGTGAGGCTCCTGTGCCCTACTCGTGTGCAGGTTCCGGGGCTCACACTCCCTCGATTCATCCTGACACCCGCACAGCTCTTCCCTTCCACAGCAAAACTGTCCTCTGTAAAAAACAGCTCCTATGTCGGAATGTGCGGACCCTGGCTGAACTAGTGGCCACATTTTCTCCAACAGTTTGAATGACAGGAGGCGCGTGAACTGCCGGGTCTTGGCTATGCAGCATTTGAGGAAACGTTCACTGCACTGTTTTGTTTCAAGGGGACACTAGGGACGTGTCCTCCCGGCAGGTAGCCATACAGCGCTGTGGATCAAAAACATCTATGGTGGGTTTAAAGAGAGGAAATCCATTTTCTCAAATACTGAATGATTTGGGTGTTTATTAATGTTTTACTGAATTTTGGTGACAAAATCCAGAATTTACCATGCACATCCATTCCTTCCTTCCTTTCTTTCTTTCTTTCTTTCTTTCTTTCTTTCTTTCTTTCTTTCTTTCTTTCTTTCTTTCTTTCGCAGGGTCTCCCTATATAGAACAGCCTGGCCTTAAACTCACTGTGTAGCCCAGTGTGGCCTTGAATTCCCAGCAGGTGTCCTGCCTCAGCCTTCCTAGTGCTGGGATTACAGGCGTGAGCCAGCACACCCAGCTGCATTTTCCTGAAGGAAAAAATCCATGTTCCCAGATGCTTCTAGTCAAAAATAAAACTACAAATTTTAGAAATTTCCTGGTGATCTTCTAAGGACCATGGTAAAGTCACACAAGAGCCAGCAGATTTGTAGTCAATTCACTTGAAAAGATTTGCCCGCGTGTGTAAGATCTTCTCTCACTAAATTCCTCTTGCAGCTGCTACTATCTCGCTGGTGAGTTCTTTCAACCCAGAAAGAATGACTTGGCAGAGAGTCAAAAGACACTGAGCAGACTATTTATTGAGCGTGAAAGCAGAAAGCGGCCTTTACTGTAAAGCAAAACCAAACATTCCCCAGGCAAATGAACTTGAAAGGGGACCTGAACTGTTTGGGGGATTTTATACACAAAACTGACCCAGTTCAGCCAGGCTGAGGTCAAACTATAAGGTCACTAGCAGGGAAGTTAGACTCACGTTTGTGGCATCAATGTAACTTTAAACAGAACAGAGACATTCTTCAGAGAGAGGTGAGACTCTTATCCTACCAGTCCCAGGAGGACTTTGTTAAATCTCCAGTGCCCTGGCCCAGCCTCTTTGCTTCACTGCGTCTCCCCACTCGGTCCCTGTCGGTGACTCTGCCAGGCCCCTTCCTGCAGGGCAGTGTCCTCCTCTTGAGGTTCTGTGTCCCCTGAGGAGTCTCTTTCTCTCCCCAGGGGCCTGCTCCTCCTCAGCACAGTAATGCACATCAAGTCTTAGAGACGTGGGTTGTTTGGATTGCTGTTGGGAAAATGACACCTCGCCCTTAGGAAGTGAGCCTGAAGTCTGACCGTGTCAGTGCAGAGGGCTGGTGATTCAGGCTCCCTGGTCTCCCTGCTTCACAGCTTGTCTTTATTTTATGAAATATATAACACGTTTTCAACACGAGGGAGCTGCTGACCAGCGATTGCTGTGTAGCAAGTTAGTAGCTTAAAATAATTCATTTGAGCTAGGCACAGCGGGCATGCCTCTAACCCCAGCACAGGAGAGGCTGAGGCAGGAGGATCTCCTGGAGTTTGAGGCAGCCTGAGCTACACAGCGAGTTCAAGGCCCACCTGAACTGCATGGCAAAACCTTGTCTCAAAAAAAAAAAAAAAAACACACACACAAAATAAGTATTAATACTACCAATAATTATTGTCATCACATATTTCCCGGGTGTGGCTTGGCCAGGTCCTCCGGAGCTGTAGTCAGACAATGTTCATTTGAAGAAGGAACCGTTCCCAAGCTCACACGTGGCACTGTTGGCAGCCCAGTGCCTTCAGTGGCTGCCAGCCAGCGATACCAACTTCTTGCCATATGGGCTTCTCCATAGGGCAGTTCCCAAAATGCCAGCTTGCTTCCCTAACCAAGGGTCCAAAATTTCATCTTTCCTGTTCATTGCTCTTCTGGCCATTTTGACCT
>PVIR01020947.1:0-29370 GCA_004026965.1 Petromus typicus | reverse complement strand
TGTGCCCAGCATGCCTGCCTGTTCTCAGCCCTTTCCCCTCCTCTAGCCAGGCTCAGCTGGAGAGTCCAGGGTTCATCAGGGCCCTGCCCAACCTGTGTCAAGACCTCAAACCCTCTTCTCTCTTGATCTCTGCTACTTCAGCCATTAAGCAGAGCCATATAGGTGCGGGACTGGGCCTGGTGGGACACAACTGCAAACCTAGCACTCTGGGAAGCTGAGATAGGAGGACCTCAAGGTCAAGTCCAGCCGTGGCATTTTAATGACTTAGAAAAACCTTGTCTCAAAGTAAAATATATTAAAAGGACTGGGGATGTTGCTCAATGTGAAGGCCTTTAATTCAATCCCCAATGCCACCAAAACAGAACCAAATGACCCTAGGAACTCAGATAAGGTTGTAGCTCAGCTGTAGGGCACTTCTTAGCATGCAAGAAGACCTGGGTTCAACCTCTAGCACTGCAAAAATGAACAGAAAGGGACAAGGTGCTGGCTCACCTTCTAGTGGGTCTTAAACATGTTTGTACTCTTTTCTTTTCTCTTTCCCAGGCCTCTGTACTGTGCAGTGTGGTCCTGCTGTGTGGTTTCAGTTCTGCACACAGCGCACACACCAACTGCACCAGAGCACACCAGGCATGGCTCCGTCTTACTTGGGTACACTTTACAGAATGATTTGCACAGGGGCGCAGGGCTGGAGCATGCTCCAACCTTCCCCTGGCTGTTTTGCCCCAGCAATGCCTCTCTCTTCCCAGCAGGAGCTGGAAGCTGCTAGGAACAGGATCTCAGGGGGGTTTGCAGCAACCTTGAGCTCCTGTAGTTCTAGCTGTTTAGCAGTTAAACCAGGTATATCACTTGAGATCAGGTAGAGCAAACCCTATATCCTAAAAAAGGACAGACTAGGGGAGATCAGGTGGCTCTCACAGGGGAGCCACTCCAGCCATTCTCTGTGCTCTAAAAGTTTCCTTCCTCTGCTTACCACCTCTCCAGGCCTGATCCTGCTCTTAGATATACAGGTCCCCACAATGCCAGGCCACCTCCTGTCTGCCCTTCCTCCCTAAGCTCCCCGGCTGGCCTTCCAGACTTGACAACCTGCGCACCTTCCCATTAAGGGTGCTCCTCTCCAATCTTGCTCTTTTCTCCTTCCAGAGGCAGCCAAGGACATTCCTGTCACTCTCAGCTCCCATCAGTCCTGAAACCCCCTTCTCCCTGCCCCCTTTAACATTCCTTTTCATATTGCAGAATCACTCACCTTTTCTAAATATGTAGAACTTGGTTTTTTTTTTCAGCGATTTTCTTGACCTAGGGTTTTGAAGGCTGCCTCCTATCTCATGGAGAGAATACCCATGATGCACTTGGTGAATTCTCCACGGATGGACACTTAGATTGTTTCTATGTACACAAGTACAGCAAACATTGCCAAGAATAATATGTGCATGTCACTGTACAGATATGGAAGAATAGATAGAATCCTGATGGTAGAATTGCTTGCTCACATAGCACACACCTCTAATCTCAGCACACAGGAGGCTGAGACAGGAGGATTGCTTTAAGGTCAAGGCCAGCCTGAGCTATATAGCAAGACCTCGTCTCAGGAAAAATAGACACAAAAACAAAAACAATGAGAGCCAACAGTTTAGGTCAGTGGTTCCAGTGTCTGCCTTGCAAAGTCAAGGTTCTGAGTTTGATCCCCGCTAACCACTTATAACAATGCTTGGTGTTGTGACTCATGCCCATTAGCAATCAATACCACGTCCCACAATGTCAAGCAGGGTGGCTCAGGCCTGTAATCCCAGCACTTGGAAGGCAGAGGCAGGAGGACTGCTGTGAGTTTGAGGCTAGCCTGAATTACAAAGCGAGACCCTGTCTCAAAAAATAAACAAACAAAAAGCAATGAAACAGGTGGTAAAGGCATATTTTAAATTTTAAAAATTATTTCTAAAATAGTCTCCAAAGTACAGGTCTCTGTTCACACACACCTCCACCAACACCGAGCCCACAACCCTGCTAGTCTGAGGCTGAGCAGTAAAGCTATGGGAATGGAAAGTTGGGCCTCTTCAGAGAGCTGGTGAAGGCGGCGCCTTCCTGCGGCCCTGCCCTGTTTGTTCCTTCTTCCTGCGCTGTGCTGCTCTGAGCAGAATGCCTTTGGGCGCCGGGGCTGGCTGCTACCTGAGAGGAGATTAGAGGAGGAGCCCAAGACCATTAGTAGTTAATGAATAAATGCTTTGTTTTGCTGATTGCCCCGCTGGGGTTTTGACATGCTTTTTGATTTTGTTTTTGTCTTTTCTGTGGCTTTAGAAGTGACAGGTGCCTGGAGAACAAGCTGATGACTCTACTGGTGGATGAAAAGCCCTGTGGCAGGCGTGGGACCCAGTGACAGTGGCTTTAGCAAAAGCAGCTGCAGTTGGGGGGTCTTACTCCACATATCCCTACCTCATATATTTATTTATTCAACCATAAGATAATTACCATGAGCTCTGCATATGCCAGATACTGTGCTGGGCTGTCATTACATGAGCACAGGTTGGGGCATCAGCAAGGACTGGGGTTCTGGTGAACACTGCAGAGCAACAATGCAGAAAGGGGCCCAGTGTAGGAAGCCAGAAGGCAGAAGAGGGTGGGGTCCAGAGGGCAGGTGGGGGCGGGATCCTGGTGGCGAACCTATGATATGTGTGCCCTAGCGGGCTGGCTGTTAATCACTGAAAACTCTAAAAGGTTTGCCATCATGAACTAGATCCTGTCCATCCTGCTGATGTGCCTGCATGTGCTTGTGCACATGCACATGCACACGGTGCTGGGGATGGAACCCAGAGGTTTGCAGTGGCTGGCAAGCTCCTGACCACTGGCCACGCCCCAGCCCTCCTGCACATTCAGAAACTCATCCCAAGAGTACTGGGAAGCCATGAAGAAGTTTCAGCAAGGCCAGAACCATAAGGTTGGGTTCGTGACATGAAGAGATCCCTACATTTGCACCAGGACAGGAGGACCCAGTCAGCTGCTTGGAGAATGGAGCCCAGCTCAGTCCTGGATCCAGCCGGGAAGCTGTGGGCTGCAGGCTTGCTGGGTTTCCACTTCCCAGATGATTCAAATCCTCCCTAGTTCTGGGTGTAGGATGAGACAGTGGCCTTGAAAATGGGCAAGGGGAGGCCGGGGAGTTAGCTCAGTGGTTCTGGCACCTGTCTTGCAAGCGCAAGGGCCTGGGTTCAATTCCCCAGCAACCACATACAATACTGGGCGTGAAGACTCACGCCCAGTAGCAACCAGTACCACATACCACAGTGCCAGGCATGGTGGCTCACACCTGTAATCCCAGCACTCAGGAGGCAGAGGCAGGAGGACTGCTGTGATGTGAATTTGAGGCTGAGCTCGGAGCCAGCCTGAACCACAAAGTGAGACCTTGTCTCAAAAAAAAAAAAAAAAGAAAGAAAGAAAGAAAATGGGCAAGGACTGGGGAAAGCCGAGACCAACAGTGCTGGATGCACGACACAGTCATGATGTTGTCCATGAAAGAAAGGATGGGAAAGAAGGGACCAACAGGGCACTGAAGCCTGGAGCTTTCTCCTCTGCCACCACCCAATGTACACTGCCCTCCCAGAGGCAGAAAAAGACTCCAAGCGAGCCCTGAGTATGTTCCCTCCTTTAATGCTAAAACCAGCCCTGCAAGAGGATATACTTCTTGCCTAGCCTCCCTCCCCTTGTTGTGACAAGGTCTTGCCATGTTCCTAGCCTGGCCTTGAAGTCCTGGCCTCAAGGGGTCCTCTGGCCTCAGCTCCCACATAGCTGGGACCGCAGTCATGCACACTACGCCTGGCTGTGTTACCTATTTTTAAACCAGGGAGGTGCCCAACTGAGAAGGTGAGTTGCCTAAGGTTACAACCCAGTGCGGGCAGGTCAGAGCCTACAGGAGGGTCCTCTCAGCTTTCTCTGGTCTTCCTCAGGCTTGGCATTGGGGGCTTAAGCAGGTGTCTGGCTTCAGAATACCAAGAGGTCCTTAGGTCCCTGACCTCCTGTGCCTGGCCTATCCATACTCAGTGCCCCAGGTGAGCACTCAAGCCCGTACGATGGAAGGGACTTTGGGGACTGCGTGACCCAATTGATCTCTGGTCCGCTGGACCCCTCCCTGGAGCATGAACTGATTTCACCTTCTGCCCTCACCAAGCCTGCTCAGAGAAGACAGAAAAGGACAGTAGACCCCTTGGAGTCACAGCAGAGCCTCAGCACAGATCCATTGAGGTAGGAAAAATACAACTCCCAACCTGCTAGATATCAAATGTGCTGAGTTTGTGCCCTCTGAAATCGAAGAATGAATTCTAAAGAACAGTAGAGGTTAAGAGCAGGAAAGGTTTATTAAGAGAGAGCTCCGAAGAGACAGGAGGGGACCTGAGTGGGTGGCCACCAAGGTCCTTTGTCAGGGCTAATTTATACAGCAAACTCACAATGTGGGTTAAACTACAATCAACCTATAGGACTCCAAGTATAACTGCTTAGCTAATACTGGTCCAATAGGGGAGCAGGTCATATAGCAAGGCAACATGGAAAGAACAAAGGCACTTTCGGAAAGGGATGGATGCAGACGCTTTGGTCACACACCTGGGCAACTGAAGCTCAGCTGTATTTCTTGGACCAGGTGGTTCTAATTATAGTATAATTCCAAGTTCCTGCTTATCCCTTAGGAGGCAGGAAGGCCTGGCTATTGCATCTTTAACATGAGGCCTGGCCTTCGGATGTATCTCCAGTCACAATTCTGATGTCTGTTTTTTCTGCTGACTCCTTTAAAGGCATGATCCCTCTCTGTACATTCACTTCCATCTAACTTAGCTGCCTGTAGTAGGATGACCTGGCACTTTTCGGAAGGGTCCAGGGAAAGTAAATGCTGTTTTCTAAGCCAGAGCCAGGGTCCCCAGATCCAAGGAGGGTAGATGAAGGTTTTGATGTGGGCAGTGGTTCAAGTGGCCTCTAGGGCCACATCCTGACTGTATATGAAAGCTGTGGCTTGGACAGGTCACTTGGCTTCTCTCTGCCTCAATGTCCCTACCAGTAAGACACCGCTGCGAGAGGAAATGAGCTAAGAACAAAACCTGCTTAGGCTGGAGCCTGGCAGATACACAATATCTGCTTCCTCATCCTGCTCTCAGGGCCTAAAGTGCAGCGGAGGGCCAGACACTCTCCAAGAAGGGAACACTGAATCACTCTGCTTGGTCAGACTTCAGCCAGCTCCAGCCAGGCTGAGTAAGGTTCTGCCTGCATTTGTGGGATCCCTGAAGACTTGGATTGTCAGTGCAGCGGAGGAGGAAGGAGGCTCAGTAAACCCCAAAGGATAAAAGAGGCAGCTCCAGCCCTGGAGCCACAAGAGCCACTTTCTGGTCAGCGACAGACCTCATGGGACACGGTGGTCGCTGGAGACTATATAGCCGTCCCACTTGTGTCGTACACTCTAACACTTGCACAGTGGCAAATCAACTCATGAGTGGATTTTTGAAGGATGATAGGAGTTTGCCAGAGAACGAGGTGACAGTAGTTATTCCACCTATTCTCTGTAGTTCGCCATACCATTCACAAGCTGGGAAATCCACACAGAATCTAAGAGATCCTGCATCCCAGATGAGGCCTCCACTGCTTCTGTGAGTCACCCGTGTGCAGGGACAAGTTTCTGGCTCCCTCAGGATCTGTTGAGCTTTATAGGCCCAGCAGTGAATACCATTCTCAGCCCCATCTCGGGTATTTCGAATTTGGTGGAGTGCTTATAGACTGCTTTGTCAAACCGTGGCAGTTCTCAGGGGTGGGGAGATTTCTTCAGCCTCTGGCTTTGCCGAGTTGGCTCTTATCTGCTGTTACCTGCAAAAATAAATGTCACAGACCCCGATTCCAGAGGAGCAATGTTAGGTCATTATTCTGTGAGTCGTTAGGCTGTAAAGGGCTGTTCCTCACTCATCCTGGGCTCGGTGATGGTGGCCTGGCCCTGTGTCATCACAGGGATCTGTCAGGACCATCTGTCCTGGTGTCAGCAAAATGGCTCTTCGTGCATAGGAAGGGATACTCAGGGATAATCTGTGGGTGCTCATTGCCCCTTCTCTGTGCCTCAGTCTTCCAACAGTTTGAAACAGAAGCAGCTGTGGCCAAGCAAGGAAAGGGGTAGCACTGAGTCCACCGGGAAATCTGAGCTCCTACTGGTGACCCTGGGGTGCCGGCCACAAGGACTTGGCTGGCAGTGCCTCTCACCCCGGACAGCATGGCCTCTCCCAGTGTGCTGTGTGCAGACTGGTCACTGCCGTCACACTGCAATGCGGGGACATGGTCACTTCTGCTCTCCCCAGATGGCTCTTGCTGCAGTGGCTTTATTTTTGGCAGCGCTTGGGATCAAACTCAGGGTCTTTGCACTAAGTTATAAATCCAGCCCTTCTTATTTTTAAATTTTGAGACAGAATCTTGCTGTGTAGCCCAGGCTGGGCTTGGACTTGTGATCCTTCTGCCTTGGCCCCTTGGAGTGCAGGGATCATTCCTGGCTAGGGATGAACACTGACACGCACAGACAAGGCCACTCCTCTCCAGGCCTGACTGGCTGGGGCTGGAACAGACTGGCCAGCCGGTGATGCTAATGTTGACATCAGTCAAGCTTCCGCCCCACCGGCCACACACTAGCCTTACTGCAGTCTCTGCCGGAGTGATTTTGCTATCCCACTCTTCCTGCTGCCTCTGAGCAACCTGGCCATGTGGACACAACCAGAGTTAGAAAGAGCCAGATTCTGATCTGGCTGAAAAAGCCACCTCCATCCCTTGAGAGTGAGGTAATTCTGGGTGGAGAAAGAGTGAAGGCAGTGTGAGGAGCAAGGACCCCTGTATCCTTCCGAGTTGTCCTACTGCAGAATGAACAGGGGCTCCTTCGGGAGCAGAGGCCCCCAGGGATCTTCCGTGATGATGGGAACGTTCTGGGCCTGGAATATCTGGACCTGGAGTGTTCTGGAGAACTAATATTTTGGATCTGGATATGTTCTAGACCTGGACCAGCTTGGTAGCCATTGGCCACCTATGACTACTAAGTATGACTGAGGACTGAATTTTCAATTCTATTGGCTATTAATGAATATATGAATGAGAAAGCTGAAATAGTCACCAGTGGCTGGCCCAGGAGAGGTTCAGAAGTAAGGCTGAAGTTTGGCCAAGCAAAGAACCTATCCGTCACTCACTTCCATACAGCTTAACATGGCTGCTCAGTGTCACCCTAGCACGCAGGATCCTGCCTGCTTCTGTCCCTCATGGCACCCTCCAGCTTTCACTGCCTCTCAGATGTCCCACACTTAAGCCTCCAGTCGTAGGATTTGGGCCCGTTTTGTCTCCTGTGTGGCCTGGGTGCTGACTGTCAGATGTGCGTGGTGAGAGGCCATGTCAGGGCACTATTGCTTGTTTCCATGAGTGGGATGCAGTTGTCTTGCCAGAAGACTGGGCCTCTGTGGAGAGCAGGCATGGCCTGTCCTCTGCTTGCATGCTCGTCCTTTTTGTTTGTTTTGTTTTGTTGCTGGGGAGGAAGCTCAGGCCCTCCTCGCTGAGCTACGCCCCCAGCCTCAGTTAATATTTCGAGCCAAGGTCTCCTAAGTTGTCCACACTGTGCTCAGACTTGTGATCCTCCTGTTTCAGCCTTCTAGGATGCCAGGATCGTAGGCATGGATGATGCCCCGCTGGGTTTTTTTTTTTTTTTTTTTAGGTTTTTTTGAAACAGGGTCGCGCTTTGTGGTTCTGGCTGGCCCTGAGCTCAGCCTCAAACTCACATCACAGCAATCCGCCTGCCTCTGCCTCCCGAGTGCTGGGATGACAAGCGTGAGCCACCACGCCCGGCACTGTGGTGTGTGGTACTGGTTGCTGCTGGGTGTGAGTCTCCACGCCCAGTATTGTTATGTGGTTACTGGGGAATTGAACCCGGGTCCTTGTGCTTGCAAGACAGGCGCCAGAACCACTGAGCTAACTCCCCGGCCCCCCGCTGGTTTTTTTCCTGGAGCTAGGAGTGGAACTCAGGGAATTCTTTCCCACTGAGCCACACATCCACCCTTTCATATGTTTTAATTTGAGACAAGTCTCATGAAGTTGCCCAAGAGGGGCTCACACTTGCTCTCCGCTTGCCTCATCCCCTGCAGCGCTTCGATTACAGGAGTTCACTGCCACCCCCAGCTTCTGTGCCTACCTTGCCATTCTCCTGCCTCCACGCCTTGCTCTGGGACCGGAAGTGCTCACTGACATGCACAGCACAAACTTCCGGGGGAAGACAGGACTCCTCTCCTTTGTTTGACAGAAGCAAAGTGGGAAGAACTTACACCTGAGCTCCCAGGAGCCCATGTGAGTGGAACCGCTTGGTTGTACCCTCTTCCGTTGGTTGATTGCATTTAGCATCATGTCTTGGTGGTGTAGCATGTGTCAGAATCTCCTTCCTCTTCAAGGCTAAATACTATTCCCTTGTGTGGCTAGACCACATTGTGTGTATCTAATCATCCCCTGATAGACTCTTCTGCCTCCTCCCTGACCATCCAGACCAGCCAAGCTGCACCGCGCTTCTCATCAGACTTGACCAGACCCACTGTGGCTTAGCCAAGCCCAGGAGAGATGGGGGCTGTGGTGGGAGCCCTGAGGCTATGCTCAGAAGAGGGGTTTCAGGGTTGCGGGTTCCACCTTCTGTATGAGACTCCAGCTGTTTACCTCTGCTGCCTGGCGAGTTTCCCTCCAGGCTCCCACAACCCAACACCTCAGCCTTTTTCTGCCTATGGCTCCCTCTCCTTGCCTCAGGAGGGGAGCCTGCAGCCTCTGCCCGGCCCCATGCCCACCGGCCTTGCCCTGAGAGCCTCGGGAGTTGCAATGTCAATTTCATGGAGCCTCAGTCTCCTGGCATACAAAATGGGCTTCACAGTGCCATTTTAAGGGCTACCACAGCATTGAACAGGCACCCAGCCCGGTGTCTAGAGTGCTGGAGAAGCTGGTACCTACAAAACAGGAGCCTGAGACTGTTCAGCCCTGTGCACGGGATCCTGGTCCAGGCAGTGATCACACACTGAGCACGGCTTCAGCACGAGTTATTTTTAATTCTGCTCTGTCCCCTGGTGGTGGAAGACTGAAATGCACTCGAGTGGGGAAATGGGCTCCAAAGTCAAGGTCTGGGCAGAGCACCATAAAGCTGGAGCCGAGGGCACTGTGCCTCTCCACCTTCACATAATTATCTCAGTGGCTCCCCAACCCTTCTCCCTTTCCCTGCGTCCTGTAGGAAGTGGCCCAGTGGAATGGAGACAGCTGTGAGCTGTCTGGGCTGCTGTTAGCTGTGGGACTGAAAAGTCTGGGGCCTGGCTGGTGGCCTGGGCCTGAGGCTGGGGAAGAAGAGAGAGGAATGGGGAGGGGCGCGGAGGGCCACGCTGTCCCTCAGAGCTGTGCCCTGCTGGGGTGCCCTGTTATGAGGACAACTTTACAAACGCTGCCACTGCTTAAGATGAGCTCCTGCCCCAAGTGAGCGCTTTCGGCCTGGGAGTGGGGTTCGCCCGGGAGTGTGAGGCTCTGGTCCCCTCCCAGTTCCACACACAACGCTGCTTCAAACACACACAAAAGCTGGAGCAGTGCCTTCGTGGACCTCATATATTTGTCATAAAACCACCAAGTCTCAGGGTATTGCCGACTGGCCTCTTTTTCCTCCTGTAGCTATAATGTACATATGAACGGATGGCAGAGCATGTGCGTGTGCTCACATGGGCTTTGTGTGTGGAGCAGTTTGCAAGTGGCGGGGGCAGTGACAGGTCGCCCAGAAAGTACTTCAGCAGCAGTCGTCCATGAGAAGGACAGTGTCCTGCGTAACCACACCGCCGGGATCACTCCTAAGGAAGTTAGCCACGATGCGGCCATGCTGAGCATTCAGACTATGTTCCACTCCTCACGGTTACTCCCAAATATCTTTTTGTGACAGTGCAGGGGACAATGGGCAAGGGCTTTAGCCCTGAGCATATCCAAGTACCTCCACCAGTGGACTCCTGGTCCTGTGACATCAAGGGCACACATTACCTAGCGTGTCAGAGCATTTTTGCACAAACCTGGTGGCTCCCTGGTCTCTGTGACTGTCGTCCTCATGGTGCTGGCAGGGGCATCCCGGCCAGTTGTCTGGTGAGGTCTCTTCTCCTGGGCTGTGTTGGATCCCTCTGTCTCTCAAGTATGCCTGAGTGGAGTTTTTATCATGGACTTGCCATGTGTGGCCCAAGAGGGTCCTTCCTGGCCTGTTATTTTGGGGACACGGGATGGTGCTTGCCCCCCATCAGCTCTGTGTGGCCCCTGGGAGCTGCTCATCTTCCTTGCCTCATGAAGGGTGCAGGCCCGGTGGGCATCAGCAAGAGCAGCGGCAGTCAGCATGGAGTCCGGGGCTCTTGGGCTGGGAGATGGGACGGACCTGCAGCTTCACAGGCCAAGGTGCTGTGTGGAGGAGAGGCGGCCAGAATCCCGCAATGAGGGGCAGCCCATTGCTTTAACTCACCGTGGCCGACACTTGTCTGCTCTTGTGAATTCCGGGGCACCCCTGACCTGTCCTGTCCCCTGTAGATAGTGGGAAGTCCTCTAGGGATGGGGCGCAGCTCAGTGGTAGGCTGCGTACTGGGCACAAAGGCCCTGCTTTCCTCAGCACCAAAACAAAGGGCAGAACAAGGGCTCCACAGCCCGCGCCGCTGCGTCCCCTGAGAGCAGGGGCTCCGTGCGCATCCCACCCTCTCCTGCCCCACTTGTCCCTGCTGCCCTCTTCTGGCGAAGAGATGAGTCTCGCTCACTCCAGGGGTGCTCTCTGGGAAATCTCAGCCTCTTCCCACCCTGACTTTGCTCCCCAACCTTGGAGCCTTCTCTGCAAGCCCTGGTTTTGATCTTGTCCTTCACTGTGAGCAGGTGTGTGGCCTCAGCACGGTGAGGTCCAGATGATGACAGAAAGCGAGCTCCCTGCTGCATCTCTCCTTGCTCTGCACTCCGCCTCCTCTCACCTCTGCAGTGAGACCTTGCCCTCCTGCCACCCTGTGGAGACTGTCATGAGGCTTCTTCAGGATGCTGGTGAGATGGAAGTGTCCTTGGAAGCCAAACAAGTGACAGCAGCTGTGGATAAGAGGGGGCAAGAAAGAGTGAGGAAACGGGATGCTGGATGTAATGGCTGGAGCTTGAGCAGCCTCCATCGCCATGAGATGGTATCATGAGGATGGTGCATCCCCAAAAAGAAAGAATGGAAAGAAAAAGCATCACCTGGTTTTATCTTGGTCTTCTTTGCGCCCTATGACAAGCTGAGCATGACTATCCCTCGCTCTTTGTGGAGGGCTGCTCCCAGAACCCCGCACAGACACCAGAGCTAAAGCTGATCGCTCATATACACAACATAGCAAGCTGGACGCTCTGCACGTGTCTCACACACAACACAGCCACTGTCTCTGCCACCCTCTGAGCTCTGGGCCTTGTACCCCAGCTGTACTGTCAAAGTGTTGCTTTCTTCTCTTCTTTGTTTCTTGAGCCAATGTCTCACTGTGTCCTCTTCAGCCTATGTAGTTCAGGATGGTTTTGAACTCACTATGTAGCCCCACCTGGCCCGAAATTCACAGTGATCCTTCTGCCTCAGCCTCCTAAGTACTGGGGTTACAGCTTCAAGTATCTCTTTTCTTTTCTTTTTTTTGAGGCAGGGTCATGATTTGTAGTTCAGGCTGGCCCCAAATTCACTGTGTAGTCCAGGCCAGCTTCAAACTCACAGCAATCCTCCTGCCTGTGCCCCCTGAATGTTGGGATTACAGTTGTGAGCCATCACGCCCAGCACTGTGGTATGTGGTTACTGGGGATTGAACTAGGGACCTTGCGCTTGCAAGGAAAATGCTGCAATTACTGAGGTAAACCCTTGGCCCAAGTGTCACTTTCTGCTCTGCTGATGGGATGCAGAACATGACAGGGAAGTGGGTCCTGATAAGACCCATGAGGAGAGTGGGCCTCGGTGTTTCTGGAAGATGACGGCTGACAGTCTACCAGAGGACCAGCTGCCATCCAGGCTTCCCATTCTGCTTAGACCTCAGGGCTGAGTAAGTGTTCCCGCGGGCTGCCTGAATGGAAAATGGGTCACTGGAGGCCAGTGTGAAGGTCTCAGAAATAGCACACTGACCTGCGAGCAAAATGTCAGTACTATGCATGGTAGTGGAGTATGGGCCAACCTCCAAATGCCCAACTCCTCTAGGGTTACAAACCAAATAAATAACAAACCCTCATTTACAAAGCAAAACATTCTCACCTCAAAAATGCTGCTTGTTTTCAACATAGTTTATAATTTTTCCCCAGGATGACAATTTATTTATAACTCTATGTAAGTGAAGCATATCAGATGTGAACGAAATAGGAAGCCAAACAAACTGATGGCTGAGTTGTAAATATGAAGACAGTGAGAAAATTTGTGCAAAAAAATGATTTTTTTTTTTTTTTTGGTCTTGCTAATCTGTGAAAGGACTCAAGATTTTGGCAAGATAGATAATGCTGCCTAGTTTGTTTATGTCGTGCTTCTGTTTTTCCAAAAAGCATGTAAATCCTCATAAAATCAAACACATGGATTTGTTGGTAACAGAGGAGAACTGATTACCACTTTGAACAAGTAAGGCCTAGGTGAGCAGAGCAGCCACTGGCATGAGAACAGGTTAAGTGAACCGAAATCAGGGGAAGGAGGTGAAGAGTGTGTAGTTCTGGGGTGCTGGGGCAGAGAATTCTGAGATACCCCGGACTCCTGGGCCCGGGGTATGTGTGCCCTGCCTGTGGGTGGAACGGGGTCTACTCCCCCAGTGAAGAGAGTGCATTGTGACCAAGGCAGAGATTTTGCGGATGTGATTAACCTCCCTAATCAGTGGATGCTGAGTTTCCAGCAGTCCCCATAGGATAAGAGGACCCCCAAGAAAGCAGGGGGCCTCCGTGGAGGACAGATCTGAAGTGGAGGGACTCCTGCTTGCTGGGAAGGAAGAGTTGACGGGCTGCTTGGCTGGCTGATGGGTACTGATTGCTGGTGGGCATGAGTCACCATGCCCAGTATTGTATGTGGTTACTGGAGATTGAACTCAGGACCTTGTGTTTGCAAGGCAGGCACCAGGACCACTGAGCTAAATCCCTGGCCCTTTCCTCCTTTCACTTTGGGGTTGGGTATTTTGCCTCAGCAATGAGAAAAGTATCTAAGACACTTGGTCATTTTATTTAAGTGGACACAGACAATATGTGGCCCACCGTAAGTGGCTCCTCTCACTCAGTGAAATGCTTCTAAGATCATCCATTTATTTGCTTCCTTTTCTCCTTTTTTAAAAAATGGTGCTGCGGAGGGAACACAGGACCTCACACATACTAGACCTGGGCTCTACACTGAGCTATGTGCACAACTCTTTTTACTACATTAGGAGACAGAGTTTCACTAGTTTCCTCAGTCTGTCCTTGAACTTGCAGTCCTCTGCCTCTGCCTTCCAAGTAGCTGACACTGCAGACACATACACCACACCAAGCTACTCCATTTGTTGTTATTGCCAAATGGTATTCCACTCAGGGATGTATTGTGCTTTATCTATTTGTCAGTTGCTTGACAATGAGTTGTTTCTATTTTTGGCTAACATGAACAATACTGTTACAGATATTTGTGTACATGTCTGTTTGTTTAAGATTAGGTCTCATTATGTTGGCCAGCTTAGCATTTTAAACTCTTGGCTTCAAGTGATCCTCCTGCTTCAGCCTCCTGAGCTGACGTGTTTCTGTGGCTATATGTTGTGGAGTCCCACAACAGTGCATGAGGGTTCCAGCTTCTTCACGTCCTTGTCATGCTTGTCGGTTTGGTTCTAGTTGCCCTGAGGGGTGTGAAGTTAGCTCATGGTTTTGATTTGCCCTTTGCTGGTGGCTGGTAATATCAAACATCTTTCCGTGTGCCCGTGGGGCATTTGTGTATCTTTAGGGAACTGTCTACTCAGATCATCTGCCCATTTTATGTGGTTATTTGTCTTCTAATTGCTGAGTTGTCATAGTTTTTTCCAATATACCCTGGATACGAATCCCGCATCAGACTTGCATGATTATGATTTATACAATTTCCCCCTTCTCTATGTTTTCTCTCCATACTCTGCATTGTGTCTTGGGAAGTCCAAAAGTTTTTCATTTTGAGGAAGTCAATTCATCTATTTTTCTTACAGTTGCTTGTGCTTTTGGTGTCACATCTGAGGAATTTATTGCCAAGACTGAGGTTGTGTTTTATCCTCATGCATCTTTCTGAAGGTCACGGTTTTTTTTAGCTTTTCATTTATGTCTTGTTCCCCTTATCTCCCTCCCTCTCTTTCTTTCATTCTTTCTTTCTCTCCTTTCTAGATAGAGTCTTGCTGCCTCACCCAGGTTGGCCTTGCCTGCCTCCATAGCTGTGACTTCAGGCTCAGGCTACCTGCCTCCAGCTTCACAATTCTGGTTGGTTTTCTGTTATTGAACCAGCAGGGGTCCTAGAGCCCAGCTCTGTGGATCCCAAAAGACACACGGGTTTCTTCCCTGACCCTCAGTCCCCATGGTCTAAATGCTTATCCTCAGGCTGGCAGCACACTGGCCTGGGGCCTGTAGCTTTGTGTAAGGTTTGCAATCAGGAAGGAAAGTATAATTCCTCCAACTCTGCTCCTTGTCAAGATAGTTTTGGACCTTTGGGACCTCTCTGGTCACCTTGACTGGACAAGTTCTGGCCTTTGTCTGGGCAGGACATGATTACTCTTGAGCTGCCCCAAACTCCCATTTCCCTTGGGCTCCTGAAGTCTGCCCTGGGCCAGCTTCCTTTCCCATTCCCTCTAAGAATAATGGAAGATATTCTCCTCTTTTACCCCTCTCCCAGCAGGAGGAAGGGTTCTTCCAGCCCGACCCCCCTCCCTTCTCCCCTTTCCCACCAAGCTTTTTGGAAGATAATTCACACTCCTGCTTCTTCATCCCGCACTACTGCCCCACAGCCCCACCTCACTAAGCCCTGAGTGGTCCGCACAGAGGGTGGCCTGGGTCATGTGCTCTGAGCCTCCTTGTCCGTGTCTAATGCTGGGTAATGCCCACTCCTTCTTCCTCTTCCTCCTCCCTTCTCTCCTTCCTCTCCCTTATCCCTTCTCTTCTCTTTTCCTCTCTCCTGCCCTTCCCTCTACCTCTGTGGTACTAGGACTGAATCCAGGACCTTCATACTGAGCTACATTCTCATTTTTTATTTTGAGACAGGGTTTTACTAACCAGCTAAGTTGCCCAGACTGGGCTCTGATTCACAGGCTTCCTGACAAAGTCTCCCAAAGTGCTCTGATTACAGCTGTGTGCTGCCAATCTAGCTCCATCTTCTTTGTTTTTTTTTTTTTTGAGACAGGGTCTCGCTTTGTGGTTCAGGCTGGCCCTGAGCTCAGCCTCAAACTCACATCACAGCAATCCTCCTGCCTCTACCTCCCGAGAGCTGGGATTACAGGCGTGAGCCACCATGCCTGGCACTGTGGTATGTGGTACTGATTGCTGATGGGCATGAGTCTCCACACCCAGCATTATTGTATGTGGTTATCAGGGATTGAACCTGGGCCCTTGCTCTTGCAGGGCAGGCACCGGAACCACTGAGTTAAATCTCTGGCCTTTCTTCTGTTTTTTTAAAAAAAATTCTTCCAGCAATGGGGATGGAACCTAGACTCTCCCACATGCAAAGCAAGTGCTCTACCTCTAAGCCATACTTTAGCCCATATAAAAAGCTTGTAAAAATCACACTGTGCATTAACATCATAACCCACATGGTGCCCCACAGAGGAGAGAGCCTAGGCACAATCCAGTAGCCCCAGCTCTTGCTCTGCTGTGACCCCCCTCTCCCCCACAGTGAGGGCTCCACCACTTCAGGGCAGCTCCACATGGGCCACAGACATGCGGGTCTGAGGCATTCCAGGGTGGCCGCACGTGGCAGGGAGAACGGTCCCTTCACAGTTTTATTTTTCTGAGCAGAAGCACAGCACTTCCTTCTGCTGTGCTAATGGAGCAGCAAAGCTGTTCCAGGTGCACTGGCAGTGCCAGGTCCTGTCCCCAGCACAAATGTGCCCTGGTACTGCTGTGGGTATCACCATGTTACTCTGCACACCATGTCTCTGCACGGTTTGACACTGGCTTCCTTGCAGGCCTGTGTCAGGATCCAAAGATGTGGATCCAAAGAGAGCTCGGCCAGATTCCCCAGGACAGCAGTAACCCCAGGAAGTAGGGCAGGCTGGGAGCCCAGGAAGGAGAGAGGGGTGGTGCTGGGTTGTGGGGACCCATCTGGAGCTGGGAAGGGGACAGCAGGGAAGGACATGCTACACTGTTAAACACCAAAGACTGACCCCACGGCTAACATGACCCAGAGTAAATGACAGTGGCCAGAAAGTTGACTGGGGAATGTATAAAGAGACAGCCAGGAATCAGAGTTTACTATATAGAAAAGGTGAGAATATTTTTTTGTTAAGTGTATTAGATTCTTTAGTTACATGAGGTTTTAGAAATGCAAATTTTGAAGAAACTAGGAAATAATTTCCATTTCTACTACAGACCCAGAATCATTGATCTAGACCTTCAGCCCGGTGGTTTGGGATGCAGATGTGCTGGTGCAAAGGGACACTGCTACACAACGGCCCCAGGGGCTCAGGAACCCTTCCCCTCAAAGTCCTGGGCTTCCTCTGCCCGCACCAACAGAGCCCTTCGGTGTGAGACAAGTAAAGGCCGAGACAAATGCAGGCTTGGGCAAGGCAAGTGTTCTCCCAAATTATGTTTTCACTGAATTTTGGTGGAGCTTTTTGGATTTCAGACTGAAGAGGGCTGGGGCGTCACTCTGTGGCAGGACACCTGCCTAATGCACTAAGTCCCCGGATTCTATCCTCCGTACTAAACGCAAACAAACCCCAAGTCAAAACAACAACAACAACAACAACAACAACAACAACACCCCACAGAACTGTGAACAAGACATAAGGGTCAGGGACTGAGGGTCTATATCCGCCACGGGCAGACACTGGGCCTGGAGCTAGGGCTGACGTCCTCACATGGTGTTGGGCAGTATCATCAGCTCACAAAGCAGATGTACCCTCGGGGTCCCATCAGTCACTCCTGGGCAGGCGAGAGCAGCACTTTGAGCAAGTGCCCCGCGTGGCATGATCTGCAGCCTCTTAGGGCCCAGCAGCTCTTTCTCAGCCCACATGACCCCTGTCCTGGGCCTCTGTCCTCCGCTGTGAATGTCTGTCCCAGTCTTGTCCCACGGAGAGTACCCACTTGTGCTTCGGAGGCAGCTCCTGCCAGCTGCCAGGTGAGAGCGCGTGCCGGTGGGAAGAGGTGGTTCAGGTCATCAGGCTGTGGTCTGAGTGTGCGCTCCACTTCCTGGGAAGTGAGTGAGGGCTGAGGGGCCACAGGAGAATCTGTGGCCGCGACACGGAGGCGGCAGCAGCACAGCAGCAGCAGCAATAGTGGTTGATCTGGACCCAACCCATCTACCTCCTTTGAGCCCATCAAAGTGGACCCCACAGGTGTTCTTGAACTCCCCAAAGAGTTTTCAGAAATCTTGGACCCTACACGAGAGTGCATGAGCTCAGAGCTGCTGGAGGAGTTGGTGTCCTCAAAAGTATTTGGCCCCTCCTCTGCCTTTCTCCTCCTCCTGGAGACCATGATTACATCTACAACCTGGATGGGAGCGAAGGTGTCTGTGATCTCTTTGTTGTGCCTGTTCTCAACCTGTGACTGACAAGGACAGGCCCTACTCTGCCTCATAAATGATGGGGTTTGGGCCTCGGAGGGCCCCAGAGGTGCTCAGGCTGAAGCCTTGGTCCCAGGCTGATGTCACCAGGTGTTGGAACTTTAGGAGGGGCCCTGAGGCCACGGAGACCTGTGCAGGGCTCGTGAGACCCCAGACTCTCTCTGCTTCTCTTTTTGCCTCTCAGTCGTCAACTTCCACCCCTGCAACGGGTTTGCTGCTCCATGATGACATGAGGTCGTCAGCAGTTCCATTCCACCACGTGCTCCTGCTGTGATGTGTTGTCTAACCACTGGCCCGGTGCAGTGAGGCCACACCTGAATGGACTAGAACCTTTCAAACCATGACCCAAAGCAGCTCTTTTTTGTTTGTGAGTGGATAATTTCAGGTGTTTAGTTATAGTAAAAGAGAACAAACTGCACCACAATCAACTCACTCTCACAAGACTTGAAGACAAGACTTCAAGCTTCCCCAAAGCAACTGACCATTGCCTAGTTTTAAATTATCATAATTGTGGACAAGAAATGGGACTTTGCTGTGCAATGCAGCACACACCTGTAATACAGTGCTCAGGAGGGTGGACCACCATGAGCTTCAGGCCAGCCTGAGACAGGGCAGACCCTGTCTCAGAAACCCACAACAAAAAGAGACCTGGAGGCTCCATGCTGATCTGGTTGGAATGCAGTGGTCGGACAGTGAGGCAGGCCAGGGGCGGGCAGCGGAAGGAAGGAAGAGTGCTCCAGCGCCAGCCTCTGCCCTTGAGGAAGAGCCAGCCTGTTCCTGCGAAGCATCTCTGCTCACCCGGGTGGGAGAATCGGCGTCATGTCCACTTATGACTAGGACCTAGTAACCTGACCGAGAGGGAGAACTACTTATTCCCACTTTCCAGATGAACAAACTGTGTTCGCTTCAGCGACCTCTCCAAGGTCAGTTGCTAAAGCAAGTAGCGGAGTTCTCTGTGTTCAGAGATGGACACACATACACGCACACGCACACGCACATGCACAGAGCAGACTGTTCAGGAGGAATCACAGTATGTATATGGACCACCAGGTGGCGCCCTCTTGCCACAGTTGGGACAGAGGGTTTTTCTGGAGATGAAAATCAAGGGTCTGAGGAAAGGTAGGGAGGGGCTGGAGTTGGTGGGTTTTGTGCGGTTGACTTGTGTCTTAACCGAGGACCTTGCGTGCTTGAGATTGGACCAGGACAGGCTCAGCACAGTGCTGGAGACCGAGTACCGAGGACCCACGATGTGCTGGGTCCCAGGTCCCAGGTCTTTCCAACCAAAGCTGTTGAATGCTGTCTCCCCGCAGATCTCGAGGGGGGGGGGGGTGGGCACCAAGGTTGGGGTGACCATATAGCGCTGGCGAGTGGGGGTGGGGGTGTGGAGGCACAAGCCAGTGGCATCCACCGGATACTGTTGGAGTCATCCCCTGGCTGCCCTGGTACCATTCCCACAAGGCCCCTGGGGCCCCAAGCGCTCCCCGTAGCTTCTGTGCCACCCCTGGGGGTGAGCAAGGACACCACACCATTCCTTCCGTGCCTTGGAGGGCATAGGCGTCTCTGCAGCAGTGGTGTGGCCGTTAGTGCGGATGGACTCAGGTCTGTTGGTCCTCATAGCCCTCCCTAGACTTCTCAGCTGGGGCTCCCCATCTCCCTCCTCCCGTGGACTCCCCTGTGTCTTCACTGTCCCCGCAGCCTGGGCAGTACAGTGGCACAAGGCGGGTCAGCTCTAGAAAGGGTGAGTCTTTCCCACGCAGTGCCTCTGCTGGGAACACCACCGGCCGTAAAACACCCAGCCAGGTCTGAGGATAAGGGGGCAGAATGGGGAAGGTTAGGGGGGCTTGAGGAACAGGTGAGAGACTGTAGGTGGGCAGGGTGGGCAGGCTGTGCAGTGGGGAAGAGTGTGCTGTCGGAGCTCAGGGCTCAGCCTGGGGAGCACAGAGCCCAGGGAACAGGACCTGAGGGTGTGGCCCACACCCACACACATTTCCCCTTGTCTCCCTCTGGGCCAAGAGCTTCTGCTGGATGTTGTACACAGTGTTTCAGAGTGGAAAAAGCTGACCCTCCTCCAGAGCAGGGAGAAGAGCTGTTGCGACTACCCTGTGCCTGTCAGCAGGAACCTCTGCCTGTCTTCCCGTCGGGCCGGCCGCACGCCCTGGCTTCCCCTCCTTTTGAAGCCACCCTCGGCCTCATTTCAGACGAAATACTTCTTTCCACATCTCTGAAAGATGGCAGGGCCACCGCAGCTGTGTGGAACACCCATGTTTCAGATTTTCTGTCTGGGAGCGAGAAAATTTCCTACCGGCTTTGACTTAAGACCCAGATGAACTTCCCCCAGAGTGTGGAGAGAGGTATCTCTGAGGTCTCTCATTTCCTTTCTTGTTTCACTCTTCATTTTGAAATAATTTCAGACCTACAAGAAAGTTGCAAAAATAGTACAAAGAATTCCCATTATGCTCTTCACCCAGATTCTTCAAATGTTAACATCTTACATAATAACCACAGTGGGATGATCCCAGCCAGGAAGTTAACATGGATACAGTAGGCATTGATCTACAGGTCTGCTTTCGGTCCTGCCGGTCCACTTGTCTGCTTTACGCTGAAAGACCCCCACAATACTGGTTTATCTTTTTAAAAAATTTCTAATTTTATAAAAATGTTAAAATGTGTACAAATAAATTTTTGAGGAGTATTGGCCAGTTACTTTGTACAAAGCCCCTTTTTCTGGTTTTGTCTGATGTTCTTTATGATTAAATTTGGGCTACATACTATAAACAGGGATGGAGCAAGAGGGATTTTGTGCCACTTGGGGGGCCTCAAAATACTTGATTCCTTTGCTGAGAAGGTATTTTTTTCCCTTTGTAATTAATAAATCTCTACAAAGAGAACATTTGAGATGACACAGATATCTTACCTGTTGTCATATTTTTACCTCCTAATTTTGATGTTCATTGATGATTCTTCTTGAAACAATTATTCCTAAAGTGTTTTTCAAATGGTGCTTTTTTCTACATCATTCTTTCCACATGCATTTGTGAGAGGAAGAACTTTGCCTTCTGCGCCCACACGCTGGCATCTCTGTAGACTGGGTGTTCTGGTTGTTCGGTGAGTCATGACTGTCATTCTTTGTGTCCTTGTTGAGACCGCTGAACCACTGGAGGACCCTTCTGGGTGACTGGCTGTGAAAGCCTGTGTCTTCCTGCCATGTGTCTGTTACTTTTTTGTGAAACAAAATGCCCAGTGCCCACAAGTTAAAAAGGGAAAAGGTGGGCCGGGGATTTAGCTCAGTGGCTCCAGCACCTGCCTTACAAGTGCAAGGGCTCCGGTTCGATCCTTGGTAACCACATACAACAATGCCAGGCCCGGAGACTTATGCCCACCAGCAATCAGAACAACATACCACAGGGCCCAGTGTGGTGGCTCATTCCTGTAATCCCAGCATTTGGGGGGCAGAGTCAGGAGGATTGCTATGAGTTTAAGGCTGAGCTCAGGGCCAGCCTGAACTACAAAGCGAGACTTTGTCTCAACACACACACACACACACACACAAAAAAAGGGGGGGGGGAGATTTATTTAGCTCACAGATTATAGAGGTTTTAGTCTACAGGCAGCTGGCTCCAAGGGCTGTAAGACTATAGACCGGTGCCGTGCATGCCCAGGCGGGGCGTCCTTCCTTCTGCCTTCCATTCAGCCACACACAGATCGTGCAAATCTAGTCAACTAGGATGGATCAGGAGGTCCATGTCCTTAACCCATGTCACACACCCCAGATCCTCCACCTCCACAAAGCCCATCTACGAGCACACGTGGCCTTGGAGGACACCTAGATACAAGCCATAAGGCCATGTCCTCGTCATTTGGGGTACTTCCTTGTTCTCTGACCCCCGGCGGCTCCAGGCCCTCTGGTTCTTTCTTGGCCTGGCCTCCTGTTTCTCTAAGGAGTCCGCTTTGCTTGCCTGAAAATGTCAGTGAGAACTTGGTTTTTGCTGCGAGCTCATCACTGTTGGACTCATGGCAGACAGTACTAGTGCATGCGCGCGCGCACACACACACTTCCGCCTGTATATACATTAAAAACACTGAGTTCATGCTCACACCCCATCTCCAGTCTGACGCCGTGAGGTGCCTTCTAACTTTTCCCTCTTCTTATCGGCAGTTTCTTTCTCCCGCAGGGAGTAAGTTGGATCTCATATCCATACTGCATTCCTCACTGATTCAGTTCAGTTCGAGGACACATGCGAAGCTTCCGAAGCGTTTCCCCAGACCCCTGCGAAAAGAGCAGAGAGCAAACGCGTGTGTGCAGGATTTCGGGCTTTAGCCTTAGAATAGCTCAGAACATCCATGCTCAGTCTCCCAGATTGGATCCCTCCTCTCCATTGGAGGAAATCTGTAAAGCTACTGTTTGGATTCTATTTTGGGTTTCCTCCCATTTAAAAAAATCAACTTGTCTGGGCCCCTGAGCTGTGACCATGGCTCTGGAAGTCAGAGCTGTTGAGGAGATGTGGGCAGCGTCCTCTCTCGTCTTCCCCATTCCTTGTCTGGTCTCTTCTCTCTGTTCCCGCCTGCCTTTTGCAGGTGGCCGATATCAGTGGCTTCTGTTTTATTTTTTCTGCATTTCTTTTGCCCCAGGAAACAGCTTTTTTTTTTTCTTCCCTTCTTCCTCACCTAAGAGGCAACATGCTCTAGGTCACTTTTCACATTTTGCCTTTTATCCATTCACAGGTCAGTTTAAATCCAAATGCTCTTCTCCACCTTTGTAACTCCCTCGCACAGCTCATGCGTTAGAGGAAGTGCCCATTGGTCTCGAAGTCTCCGGTCTGCCTGCTGTGTATTACCCTGGCCCTCTGACCAGTCCTCTCTCCCCAGCTGCCCGGGCTGGGACATCGGATGGAGAGGAAGGGTTCAGATTTGGCTTTGAAAGGTGAAGACTTAGAGACTCGGGGCTCCTAGGACGGCTGAGCTGGTCTTAGCTACAAGGCAGCTGGGAGCTTCTTGCATGTTGCGCCGCCAGCGTGATCCCTTCGCCCCTTTGCACGGTTCTGGCCTTAGTGGGTGTTCTGACCGGGGATGAACATCCCAATGTCCGCAAGTAACCCTGGAAACGCACAGGGTTTCTTATTCCCTGGGGCAGGAGGGGCGGACCGTCCTTGTTCTTATCTTCCCAATTTTGGGCGAGAAGGTTAAGAGGGCTTTCTACTTCCCTTGTTTTAAGAAAGCAACTGGGTGTCGTGCCTGAGGTGGCCGCTAGAGGGAGATGTCACCCCCACAAACCGGCTGTTTCCCTGGCAGTCCGATACGCTAGGTCCTATGTGCTGTTTGATCTTGGCTCAGAGCAGAGGGCCAGCACCCCTCACAATGGGTGCTTTTCATCCTGCTCCTTCCTGGCCCCAGCGCATCCTTGTAAGCTCTACCCTTGGGGCTGAGCAAGGCCCTAAATGTCACCGTGAAGAATGTCACAGTGAGGAGGCAGACCATGAAATGAGGAGGCCACTGTCCCTTGGTCCTCTCCTCCATCCCATCCTTCCTCCTACTGTCTCTTGTACCTGGCCTGGTGCATACTGAGATTTGGACAGGACCACGTGATTTGCAAACAGAAATGTCTTGCTGGTTCGCTTTGTTTTTTTTTCTTCTAAGGTGGTGTCTTTCTGTAGTTCAGGCTAGCCTTGTACTGGCAGAGATCCTCCTGCTTCAGCCTCCTGAGTGCTGGGATTATAGGCATGTGCCATTAGACCTGGCTCATTGCCTCGCTTTTAAGGACAGTGAAAGGGTCATCTTTTTAAAAAACAGAATGATTTTCCATTTGCAGTTCCCCTGTGGAGAAAAAGTCTAACATTTATAAAAGAACATACCCTGCCATACCCAACATTCTATCAGCATCAGCTTTCCCCTTAGCAGTGGGTGTTGGTGTTGTCTCTGTGCGGAAACACAGATCAGTTATCCCTGTTATCCCACCCTATTTTCCTCCCCAGCCTGCTCCATCCCTCACAGTCCCCCTTAGGCTGAGCTCCTGAGAGTCCCCTGTGGGAAGCAGTGTGTCCAGGGCAGCTGTTGGCCCGGTGGGCTCCTGCAGTGTGGCTTGAGCTGTGTGCAGTGATCTGCTGCAGTGCTGCCTCTGCCTGCTTGTTCCCTGCCTTCAGGCAGCAGGGAGAGAGGCTGGGACTCAAGTCTGCAGCCGGCTCAATCTTCTGGTGTGCAAATCTGTGTGAGGTGGAGATGCTCAAAGTTGCCTGGTGACAGGGACTCCATAGGAAGGAGTCAGGTGCTTCTGTGTCTCCATCCCATGGTGTGCGGGCCCAGGGCTGGGGTGCTCTTGGCCAGCTAGAGCGGGCTGGCCTTGCTGGCTCCTCTGTCTTTCCAGAGGTACACTTCCTAATTCAAAGTCCTGCGCTGCCATATCCGTCCGGAGCCCCAGCTCTGGGCCCGCGGGTGGGTGATGCCCTCTTTGAGCCTGGGCAGTCGGGCATCAGCAGTGTGCGTTGGGCGAGCACTCGAGGTGGGCCAGAGCTGAAGCCCCAGGCCCGGCTCTCCACCCGGTCAGCACTCACACACCGTGCTACCCTCTGTGCCCAGGCATGAGGACCACCCAGGCCCCGATGCCCTGGCTCCAAATACAGGTGCTGAAGCCCAGCAGCCTGCGGGAAGCAGTGGAGGGCGGGGGTGCACTGCCTTCCGCGGTCAGGAGGCTGACAGCCACAGTCACATTCAACTCTATGGACTTACGATCGGGCAAATGGTACCAGAGATCGGGGCGCGGCACAGCCTTCCCGGGTCTCGTGGTCGTGCCCTACTGATTTCTGCCGTAGCGTGGAGACGAGGGGAGCCGGCGCTGTCCGATGGGCGGATTGATCCAGGCAAGAGTTAGTTCCGGGCTGAACGTTGCTGGAGCTGGGCCCGGCTAGAGCTGGTGGGATGTGACCGGAAAGGGGGTGTTCTCGTTCGAAGCTCCTTCCTCCTCTCTTTCTGTTTCTTGGCTTTATACAGCCCTCTGCCATGCCATTTCCACCTCAGAGCCGGCCAGTGTTGGATGAAACCCATGGACCCTCGAGCCAAAATAAACCTCTCCTCTTTTATGTTGTGTCAGGTACTTTGTCCCAGTGGGCGGAGAGTGACTAATACATGCTACCAACCACAGATCTGACCTTCGCGCCTTGGCCAGGACACTACGGGGCAGGACGGCCTGAGGTGTGCATTCCCCGGCCAGGTGAGGGGTGAGGCCGCTGGTGCACCGTCCTCGTGGGCTGAGTCCACCGTGGCCCTGGGGCTGGCGTCAGCACCTTCCCCTGCGAGGGGCGGTGTGGATCCTGCTCCTCTTATGTCCCAGTTCAGGCCCCTGTGGTCTCGGCTGCCTGTTGTTGGCCTGAATGAGAAAGATGGGCAGTGATCCGCTCTGCAGAGCCCCGGGCAAGCTGAGCCCCTCCGCCTACATCTGAGGTGCAGCCTTGGCTGGCCGGTGGTAGGAGCCACAGAAACAGTGCACTGGCCGAGTCCCGGCAGCTGCTAAGTGTCATTCAGGACTCAAGTCCCCCGGCTGGTGGAGAGGTCAGTGCTGTCCCGGGCGCGCCACTCTGACTGCCGAGCAGTTTGATGGGGAAGCTCACCCCAAGCTGCGATGCCCTCCAGGAGTGGAGGGGGCTGGCCCGCGGGTGCGCCCCCACACTGCCCTTCAGTCCTCTTCTACTCACGGTCTGGGCCCCGAGGAGACCTCGCAGGCGGGAGGACAATGGGATGCAGCATCAGCGGAGGGGAAAGCCCGGGGGGAGCTCTCTCTGTGCACCACAGCGGTGACCTCCTGGAAGGCAGGCAGCAGGAAAGGCCCGAGTCAGGCAGCTGCCATGCTGGGAAAGGGAAGGGCAGAGTGGCCATGCAGGCCAGCTTAGAGGCTGAGAGCCGGCTGGGACCTGCCATGCCTATGTCCATACGGCCATCCACACAATAGAACACGAGTCAGCCTCAGAGAGGGAGGAATTCTGACACCTGCTACCACGGGGCAGGGCTGGGCACCTGCTGCTGAGGACAATGATCAGGCCTAGAAGGGCACATGCTAAACAGTTCTGCTCACAGTGGGCACCTGGCGCAGTCACAGACAGACGGAGTCAGGGGCTTCCGAGGCGTCGTGAGAGGGATAGGCTTGCTGTCTCTTGGGGCCAAGCTGAAAAGAGATGGGAGGGGACCACAATAGTTGCCCAGTGAGGAAATTGTACTTAGAGCTCTTGAGCTATGTCCTTAAAAGGGTTAACATTGTAATTTTTTTTTGAGACAAGGTTTTGCTTTTTTTTGTATCTCAGCCTGGAACTCACAGCAATCCTCCTGCCTCTGCCTCCCAAGTGCTGAGATTACAGGTGTGAACCACCGCCCCCAGCACTGTGGTGTGTGGTGCTGGTGGGCGTGAGTTTCCACACTCGGCATTATTGTATGTGGTTACTGGGGATCAAACCTGGGCCCCCGCACTTGCAAGGCAGGCGTCAGAACCACTGAGCTAAATCCATGGCCCAACATTGTAAATTTTATGTGTAGTTTATTATCGTAAAAAAAGTAAGTGAAAAACAAGTTGAAAGCAAACGGCTCTGGTGGCTGTGCCTCCCGGCTAGAGACCAGCCTGGGCAACAAAGCCGGAGCTCATTTTAAAAAATAAAATAGAGGCTAGGGATTTAGCTCAATGGCTCTGCCGCCTGCCTGGCAAGCACAAGATAATGAGTTTGACTCTTGCTACCGCAAAATAAATAAATAAAATAAAACAAAAAAGGAGTCTAACAATAGCATGGAGGGCAGAAACAAGCCAGGGGGTATAATAAGCCCCCAGGAGAGTGAGGCAGGCCACAAGGCTCTTCCCGCCGCTTATGTCCTGCTCTCACCCGACTATGCAGCTCCCGCCCAGGTGAGACCGGCAGAAGACAGACCCATGGCCTGTGGGTAGCTGGGTGGTGAAAAGCCGGCTCTTAAGGGCTGAGGAACTTTGGAATGCTGTTGCTCTCCCTTGGCAGTGTGACCTTGTCCTGAGCCTCAGACTGAGGAAGGGGACAGAGCCCCAGCCTGCTGGTGGGAGCCTGGCCCAGGGAGGGGGCTGGAGTCCTCCCCGGGGAGGAGCCTTGGGCACTGCCGCAGATCGGATCACCCGGTGCTTCATTTCCATCCTGGGACTCCTGCTGCTCCGAGACCCAGCGGGACTCAGAGGGGCGTGGTGAGGAAGCACAGCAAAGCCCGGCCCCAAGGAGCGCAGTGTTGCCCCACTGGCTTATGCCATCACCTGCACAGGCTCAGTCCACTCTTTACTGCGCCTGGCTTCCTGCGACCTTGGGCTGTGGGGATGAGGCACCTAGGGGACCGAGGCTGGACCACAGTGAGGAGGCAACTGGCTGTGGGCGCTGCACAGTCCTGGCTCGGGATCTTTAGGGCCCTGGGTCTGCGCTTCCATCATGAGCCGCTGCTGTCTACAGCGGAGGGCCCCTCCTTCATCCCCCTAGGTTGTCCTCATGCCCGTGCTGGCGCTGCGCCTCCCTTTCTCAGGAAGGCCAAGTTACTGAAATAAATAAATCAATCTGTCAAGAAGAAGCCTTGGAGAAAGAATCTCTCAACTGGCTCAGCCCAGAAGCTCAAAAGGGGAATTGTTTCTGGAGGAAGAAGGAAACAACAGATACCTTCTTGGCGAGCTCTTTGCCTGCGGCCCTCACTGTCCCATGCCTGCCCCCCTCCCCAGGCGCAGAGAGCACCTGCGGGCTGGGGCCAGCCAGGGACTGGTGCCGCCTCCCCTCCTTGCTCCAGGGCCATCTCGGGCAGGGAGCACCACCATTTGGCTCCTGTTGGGTCCTGACTGGGCCTTTGCATGGAGAACTAAGTGCACTGCGTGTGCTGGTGACAGGGGGCAGGTCTGGTGGCCAAGTGCCCCATCCCTAGGAATTTCTCCCCGGTGTGGCAATCAGTGAGGAGCTGGGGTGCTGAAGAAGCCACAAGGGATGATGGTGCTCCGGAGCCCCTCAAGATGGAAAAGGAACATCCTCAGAGAAGGGGGTGACTCCTCGCTGGAGGGAAGGAGGCCTGTGCCAGTTCACAGCCAGCCTGCTGCTTCCCAGGCCCATGACATTATGAAAGTCACTTGACCTTTATGCACATCCATTTCCTCATCTGCAGGCTGAGAATTTTGTGCCTTTCAGTGAGAGCTGAGTAAATTAAACCTGTGCCTGGCCCATGGTGCGCAAATAGTAAACACAGACGCTGTGGTCTTGTCTGCCTAATCTGG
This sequence comes from Petromus typicus, assembly GCA_004026965.1. Lineage (NCBI taxonomy): Eukaryota > Metazoa > Chordata > Mammalia > Rodentia > Petromuridae > Petromus > Petromus typicus. The sequence goes on along the minus strand of PVIR01020947.1, from coordinate 1,423 downwards.
ATGTTATTCCAAACCAATACTTTGGTCCTATTTTCTCTCTTACCCTTTATGCCACTCTCCAGGGTGGGTGTTGTGGTCCTCAGTCTCCAGATGGGGAACCAACCAGAGGCTCCAGGAGGGCACAGCCACTCCAGGCTTCTCAGGGGAGTCTGATACCACCAGAGAGGGCTCTATCTGGCTCCACATCTCCCGCTGTTTCAGCTACACCCTGCAAGCTCAGGGGTGACAGGACCGGAGGGTTCAGTGTGAGTCTAGGCTCATCTCACCCACTCCCCAGTCACAGTGTTGTCAGAGGCTGTGGGCAGAAGTGGGAGAGGGTGAGAGAAAAAAGAAAAATATCCCAGTGATTTACCCACAGCTAGAGGCTGTCTGAGCTAACCTGGAGCTCTGAGACCTACTTAGCCAGGAGCAGAGTGTGGACCCTCCTCCCCATCTCCTTGCTGGGAAAGTGTTGCTGTGAACAGAAAGGGTGTGTTGAAAGCGGGAAATATTGCCTGAGAGTGGCAGAGCAGGAAGCCTGCCATGTGGTGGAACCGGGTGAGTCAGGGAGTTTGAGGGTCCTCGTGAGGCAGGAGGGGGAGGTGGCCAGGCCTGGTGCAGCCGCCTGGAAACCCACACTGCAACCTCTGCTTACACATGAAAGGTGACAGCACCGTGTCATCAGCCTGGGAGTGCCAGGATAACGTCATGGGGTGAGGGGGCTGTACAGGTGGGGCACACGCCCCCTAACTTCCCAGGGAAAAACTTGACACTACTGGGGACATGACAGACTGTCAAAGATCTACGCGACCAGCCTCATGGATTATGAAACTTGAGACTCATTTCTGTTTATTTTGTGACAACATGGAAGCTACAGATGTTCTCTCAAGATGAAAAAGAACTTCCAGGACTTCTTTTGGTGTGATCCTGTCACCTTATTTATGTCACCTGTCCTGTTTTTCTGATTCTGGGAAGTTCCCACATCTAGTGTCCCATCACAGGAAGGGACAGGCTAGCTGTGGGCTCTCAGGGTGGGAACATGAGGGTCATAGGTGAGAGGTCAATAGTCAGGCAGGGGTTGTATCAAAGGAAAGGCACAGAGCTATTGAGGAGAAGAGGCAAAGAATTGGTCCAGGGCTGGGGATTTATCTCTGTGGTTCCGGAGTCTGCCTGGCAAGTGCAAGGGCCCGAGTTTGATCCCTGGTAACCATATACCACAACGCCAGGTGTGGTGATTCATGCCCATCAGCAATCAGTGCCCCACACCACAGTGCCAGGCGAGGTGGCTCATGCCTTTAATTCCAGCACTCGGGAGACAGAGGCAAGAGGATTCTAGTGCTGAGTGTTCGAGCTTGCCAAGACTACATAGTGAGTTCAGGACCAGTCTGAACTACAAAACAAGATCCTGTCTCAAAAAAAAAACAAACAAAACAAACAAAAAAAA
>PVIR01020946.1:0-30007 GCA_004026965.1 Petromus typicus | reverse complement strand
TATTGGGAATTGAATGCAGAGTGCTTACACTGAGCTACATCTCCAGCATTTTTGTTGTTGTTTTTGAGACAGAGTGTCACTAAATTGCTAAGTTGCCCAGGCAATTCTTGTAGTTCTGTATCAGTCTCCTAGACTGGTCTGTACCATCACATCTACTTTATTTGATATATTCTGATAGGTGTCTGTTTAAATCTCTTGCCTATCTTAAAATTGTTTTATTATTGAATGTCAAAAAATTTATTATATTCTGGAGCCAAGTCCTCTAATATATATGCTTTATAAAAGTTTTTTTCTACATTTTTCTTGTGAGTGCTTTATAGTTTTATAGCATTATAGGTATACAGTGCTATAGGTATAGCATTGTAGTCCTGGGAGGCAGAGGCAGGAGAATCACTTGAACCACATAGGCTGATCTAGGTAACATAGTAAGACTTGGTTTGATAAAAACAAAAAATTACATCTAGATCTATGATCTTTTTTTTTCTTCCAGTACTGGGTATTTAACTCAGGACCTTGCACTTGTTAGGCAAGTACAGCACCACTGAACTATATCCCCAGCCTCTGTGATCTATTTTAAGTTGATTTTTGTACAGTATATGGTACAAGGTATAGGTCAAAGTTCATTTCTCTGCGTTTGAATATTGTTTCGGTACCAGTTTTTAAAAAAAGACTCTTGTCTTCCAGGAAGTGCCTTTGTACCTTTAGCAAGAATCAATTGTTCATAAATGTCTTGAGCTGTTTCTGGGTTCTCTATTCTGTTCTATTCATCTTTTTGTGTTTCTTTGTGTCAATACCACATTTTGGTGATTACAGTGACAGTATATCAAATCTCGAAATCAAGTAGTGTTCGCCAATTTCATTCTTTTTCAAAGTTGATTTTAATATTCTAGAACCTTGGTATTTCTCTGTGAATTTTACAAGCAATTTCTATTTTTTAAAAAATCTGCTGGAATTTAGATTGAGATTTCACTGAATCTACAGCTTGGTTGGGGAGTGGTTTGCTAGAATTAGCCTCTTAATAATTTTGTGTCTTCCAGTTCATGAACATAGTATATTTTGACATATAAAAATGTCTTTAATTGTGGTAAATAACATATGATACTTAAAAGTTCAGCTGGAGGTGGTGGTGCATGCATTCCGGTAATTACAGCTGCTTAGGAGGCTGAGGCAGAAGTCTCATGAGTCTGAGGCCAGCCTGGGCAAGATAGCAAGACCCCGGGGAAACAAGAAATTAAAGTTTATCATTTTAACCATTTTTGGAGTACAGTACTGTATTTTATATTCATATTTGTTGTGAGCTAGATCTCTAGAATTTTTTAATCTTGCTAAACTGAAACCATTATTGAGCAACTCTCCATTTCCCCTTCCTCTGATTCCTGGCAATCACAATTATACTTTTTTATAAGTTTGTCTACTGTAGATACTGTAGATTCCATATAAGAAGAATCATACTGTTTCCATATAAGAGGAATACATACATGCATGTATGTATGTTTCATTTCATTAGAATAGTGTCCTAGAGGTCTGTCCATACTGTAGCACGTGACAAGATTTTCTTCCTCTTTTTTTTTTTTTTCTGCTGTTTTTGGTTTTGATTTGGTTTTAAGACAGACTTTCTCAAACTCCTGAACTCGAATGATCTTTCTGTCTCAGCCTCCCAAGTAGTTGAAACTGTAGGTGCACACAACACACCTGTCTAGGTTATTCTCTTTTAAGGCTAATAATCCTCTGTTGTGTGTTACTGTGTTTTCTTTACTCATTTGCCAGTGGACATTTGAGCTGCTTCCACCCTTCATTATTGTGAATAATGCTGTACCGAACATGGGCGTACAGGTAGCTCTTGAAGATCCTGTTTATGACTCAGTTCTTGTGACTGTATTTCTCAAAAAGGGAGTGTGTGGCCATATGCTAGTTATGTTTTTCATTTTTTGTGGGAACTCTATATTATTTTTTTAATGGTTGTATCATTTTAAATTTCTACCAACAATACACAAAGGTTATAGTTTCTTCATATTATCATCATTGCTTGTTATTTTCTGGTTTTGTTTTGTTTTGTAGTATTGGGGATGTAACCTAGGGCCTTATACTTGCTAGGAAAGCAATCTGCCACTGAGCTACACTCCCAGCTCCTATTTTCTGTTTTTTGTTGTTATTTTTCTTATATGTTATGATACTGTTTCATACTGGGGATTGAATTCAGAACCTTTACACTGAGCTACCTGCAGCCCTTTTTAAAGACAGGGTCATGCTAAGCCTGTAATTCTCCAGCCTCAGCCTCCCAGTGTACTGGAACTACAGGCACACACCACTACACCTGGCTACTTTCTGTTTTGTTTTGTTGTCGGGATAGATAAAGACCTATCTTAATGGTTGTGAGGTCAGATTTCATATAAATCAGTGTAACTTGCAGATACTTAAGTTACCTTTTTACTCTGTTGACTGTATACTGTGATTCTGTTTTTTAAGTTTGGTATAGTCTCATTTGTCTTATTTTTGCTTTATTCTTTAATTTTTCTTTTTTTTTTAGACAGGGTCTCACTTTTGTAGTTCAGGCTGGCCCTGAGCTCAGCTTCAAACTCACATTACAGAAATCCTCCTGCCTCTGCCTCCCAAGTGCTGGGATTACAGGCGTGAGCCACCACGCCCGGCACTGTGATATGTGGTACTGGTTGCTGCTGGGCGTGAGTCTCCACACCCAGTATTTTATGTGGTTACCAGGGATCGAACCTGGACCCTTGAGCTTGCAAGACAGGCGCCAGAACCACTGAGCTAACTCCCCGGCCCTATTCTTTAATTTTTCTTAACCATTATTTTATACTTTTCAATGCACCAGTTACTTTGGAGGTAACTAATAGGACTCTGAGGTTCAGTAATTTCTAGGTATGAGTCACAGAACTAAAAATACTGTTTGTTATACCCAGTGTTATAGTTTATTATAATGAAAGAGCCAAGCATGGTGGTACATGTCTGTAATCCCAGCACTTGGGAGGCTGAGGCATGAGGATTGTTGTGAGTTCAAGGGTACATAGTTCAAGGCCAGCTTGAGCTCTGTTGCCAAAAAAATAACTAAAAACAAACAAAAACCAACGAAAGGGCTGGGGATTTAGCTCAGTGGTTCTGGTGCCTGTCTTGCAAGCGCAGGGACCCGGGTTTGATTCCCCGGTGACCACATACAATACTGGGTGTGGAGACTCGCACCCAGCAGCAATCAGTACCTCATACCACAGTGCCGGGCGTGGTGGCTCACACCTGTCATCCCAGCACTCGGGAGGCAGAGGCAGGAGGATTGTGATGTGAGCTTGAGGCTGAGCTCAGGGCCAGCCTGAACCACAAAGCAAGACCCTGTCTCAAAAAAAAACAACGGAAGGCACAAATGGCAGGATCCAGGGCACACCAGACGCACGCTTCCATTTGTCCTCTCACCATTGTGCAGATAGTGCTTAATTCTCCGGCAAATTGAGAGTGTGGCCTACCAGGAAAGTGCACCAGCCTAGCGTCTGGAGTGTTTATGGGGATCAAACCTCGTGGGCTTGGCTGGCCACAGCTCCTAGCCTCTTTAGAGGCCGCAATGATAGTGAGTGAGCCAATGCCCCCACCATAGACCATAGTTAGCTTAAAGTAGTTTTTTTTTTTTTTTTTTAGGTTTTTTGAGACAGGATCTCACTTTGTGGTTCAGGCTGGCCCTGAGCTCAGCCTCCAACTCACATCACAATCCTCCTGCCTCTGCCTCCCGAGTGCTGGGATTACAGGCGTGAGCCACCACGCCCGGCACTGTGGTATGTGGTACTGGTTGCTGCGGGGTGTGGGTCTCCACACCCAGTATTGTTATGTGGTTACCGGGGAATCGAACCCAGGCCCTTGTGCTTGCAAGACAGGCACCAGAACCACTGAGCTAACTCCCCGGCCCAGTTTAAAGTAGTTTTGACCGGTCCCATGGCCTCATGTAAACAAAGATGTCTTAACAGACAGAATGTTCCCAGGGCTTAGAGGTTACCTTCTAGGAGCTAGGCAGGGACTTAGTCTTCTTTTTGTGTGTAGTGTTTAGACAGCCCGCTGTGTTGAGTTAAGGCCCTTATTCCACCACAGAGCCTTCACATCTCTTCACCCTGCGGGGCGCTTCCTCAGATGGGTGGGTGTCCTCTGTCCACAGATATTGCCATCCCACGGGCCCCCTCCCACCATGCCCACGGTGCTCTGCCCCGTCTCAATATGTGTCTGGCTCCCCTGCCTGAGCAGCTCATGAGAGCACAGCTGTCTCCACCTTTCACTCAGACACACAGCTGGCATTCACCCTCCATTTAAATTAATGAGCATAACACTTACTACTCAGAAACTAAAACAGATTTACCGTAAGCCAGAAAGAAAAATGGCAGAACACGTGGATAGTTTGTTTAAAAAACAAATAGTTCTCAAGCTCCTGGTACCAAGAGAAGTAAAAAATACAAATGGAGTTTATATTTCCCCTATCAGATTGGTAGAATTCCAGGCATCTGCTAACAATGTTTTGGCAAAGGCGTGGAGAAATACTGTCTCCCACACTCCATCAGTAGGGGATTTTGAAGTATATTTCAGCATCTGAAATGCAAATATACTTTAACTTCAGAGAACTCACATGATCATTATGCCTCCATGTACTAAATCACTTATGGGGGCATTCATGGTAGAAATGTTTTATAAGGCAAAAAATTGGGAACAGGTTAAATGTTCATCCTTAGAATATGGACCAAATTATGCCCCATTCACATAAAGAGCTAGGCACTGTAGTACATGCCAGTAACTGCTGCTGCTCAAGCGGCTGAAGCAGGAGGATCAATTCAGAGCCAGCCCCTTGATCCAAGAAAATGAGTGCAAATGTTTTTATGTACCAATATATTTTTAAAACTCTCTAAATTACACTGTTAAGCAAAGTGGCATAGTGCATTTACTAGTTTGTGTGAAAAGAGGATGTATGTTTATATTTGCCTGTGTATGCATAAGAAAACTTATTTTTTGTATAACAAAATTATAAAGACTCGCAGGAGTGGGAGGGGAAAGAGGGAGACTTTGCTATATACCCATTTATACTTTTGTGCCTTAAAACCATGTGTTTAACCTTTAAATAAATTGTACCTTTAAAAAATTAAAACTTAGTTTGCAAAACACTCTCCAAAGTCCAGTCCTACAGAATGTAAGGGAAGAGCAGTGGAGAAGGGAAGGGAGGAGCCAGAGTGCTCCTCATTAAGGTAAAGGTCTCTCTAATAGACCATTTCAGCCTGAGGTCAGGGCGGGGTGCACTTGGCTCCTATTCTTCATAAACCAGAAGGTCCAGTCCTGTGAGTAAGCCTGGTGTGGCCTCTCATGTAGACTTCCTAGTTCTCTTGTTCATGCAGCCTGACAAGGCTGTGGTCCTAGGAAGAGCACAGGTTTTGTTTGTTTGGTTTGACTTATTTTTTGTGTGAGTTTGGTTTTTGAACAGGGTTTCGTATGTAGTTCAGACTGGCCTTGAATCACAGTGATTCTCCTGCCTCAGCCTCCCAAGTGCTGGAATTACAGCCATGTGCCACCATATCTGGCAGGAAGAGCACAGGTTTTGAAGCAGGAGGTGGGTCATTCTTCCTCCTACTCTTTTCTTCTTGGGAGATTTGGAACAAGTTGCTTTGCAAATAAATGAGATAATGTAGTAGTGCTTTGTAGATTATCAAATGTTATCTAAGACAGCTGTTAGGCCTTATGTTTTAGTTTATAGTTAACATTAATCAACCCATAAAGCTGGTCAGAATCGTGCTGCTGAACGTGGATCACAGATGTTCCAGTTTCAGCTGATGGCTTCAGGGGAAACAGGAGTCCAATTTTCTCAACTCTGCTTCTGGGACGTGTCCCTGCCCTCCAGACTTCACCGTCCTCATAACCATCACCATCTGCGCTCCTGGTCTTTGGCCACTCTTATCACCTGAGTTCAGCGTCCCTGTTCTTGGTAGCTTATATATTTTCCAGAGCCATTTGTGTTTGGAGTTGTTCCCTTACCATTCCTCATAGGGTTAGGGTTCTCATAAACACTATCCCTGTGAGGTCCAAGAGTCACTTCCTGACGGCCAGATTACAGAAGGCCCTGCTCCCTTTGTATGGCCAGCTTGTCTTACTTTGTTCCCTTCTTTTGATCCTCTTCCCAGTTCCATTAGTTATCCTGCTGTGCTCGAATATGCAGTCTCTTCTGTAGTTTGACCTGACAAATAATGCTTTACATCTCCAGCAGCTCTAAAACGTCTTCCATTCTTCTCAGCCTTTTGGTTAAGATCAAGCATCAGATAACTTTTTCAAGTTTGAGTCCCTTTTCAAACTTTTTTTTTTGTGGGGGTGGTCAAAGAATGATTACCTTTAATGATTACCTTTAATGATTACCTTTAATCATGGAAACCTTCCTCAGTTTCCATTCTTTTCCTACCCCATTAGAATTCTTCCCTTTGCACTGTTTTCCTTTTAGAAAAACCTTGTTGAGCCTCCCTTTGCTAATGAGTGTCTTTCAGCTCTCACCCCCTTTTGGTAAGACTCTGGGAGTCATGCTCCTGCTTTATTTCTGTGTGCCACAGGCTCCTGGATGCTCGTCCCTCTCCTTCGCTCTCCTAATTTCTTTTGCTACTTTCTCTCCCATCACATGCTGCTAAGGCTCAGGGGTTATCCACACATCTCTCCTTGGTTGTCTTCTCACTGTGTACTTTTCTGCCTGTGGTAATGGAAAGTAAAAGTGAGGCGGCAGCAGGAGTTTGCAGGCAAAATCTTTTAATTGGAAAGTGAGAGAAAATAAGAAGGAACTTCAGCTTGAGGGTTGGGCTGGTCTCCTACGAGGGGAAGCAATCAGCCTTTATGAGGTTCCAGATGATGGGCAAGGGTCTGCTGGTGATTGTCGCAGCTCTGGTTTTGCAGCGTGGCCCTGGAGAAATCCTCCTTATTGAGGAACTACTGGGACCCACTTCTGATAAAATGATGCCTCTGCTGGGGAGGGCTCCGCTGCAGTCCCAGGCAACTGGGGACTAAGGGCAGTGCCTGGAGACTTGAGCTGCCCACGCTAGGGGTGCAGATCTCTCATCTCTGTGTCCTCAGTCTTGAAAGGGGATGACCTGGATTAGGTAAATTTAGGACTAGTAAATCTGATATAGCAGATTTTAGACAACCTGTAAATGATTAATGCACCTGTATCCAGAGCTTAGTAGGGGTCTGACCTAGAGTTTAAAGTAAAAAGGGGACAGACGCAAATGAAGTCAGAGAAGCCAAGCTTTGTCCTGTTTTTAGCACCCATGGGGCATCTATAGGCCCAAACAAACAGTTATTGTTATTTATTTTTAGCAGTTTTGAAGTCCCTGATTGTCTCTGAAGAAAACATAAATCATGGACTTTTGTTTGTTTGGGACAGCCCATGGCTATATAGTTCGGGCTGGCCTCAAACTCATTATGTAGCCCATGCTGGCCTCAAACATGCCTCCCGAATGCTGGGAATACAGGCACATGCCCTCACACCCAGCTCAAATCATGTTTGTTTGGTTTTTTAAAATTGAGTTTATTGGTACATTTTACATATACATTATGATCATATTCAACATTAAAAATTTGTACCTATACATGGCACATCTTGATTCTCATTTTTTCACTTTCTCCTGCTGACCCAACCACCCCAATCCCCTATATACATAAGCTTTGTTTCCATGTTTTTACTATCAAATTTTTTCTTTCCCTTCTTTATTGTTCCCCACTCCCCCTTTCCCTTCTCCCTTTGAACATTTTCTTCCTGTTTTACAACCTGTGTCATACTTTCTGGATCTTATTTACACCTTTAGTTTCTAGTACTAGAGAAACAATATGGTATTTACTCATCTGTGTCTTATTTATTTCACTTATGAGTGTGTCCTCAAGGTACATCCATTTGAGTATAAATGACTCTAATTTATCATTCTTTATGGCTAACAAATACTCCATTTTATTTTTTAAACCACACATCTTTATCCAGTCTTCTTTCAATGGGCATTCGGGCTCTTTCAAGATTTAGCTATTACAGACTGAGCTGTTATAAACATGGGTGCACATATGTCGGTGTGATATGATTCTTTTAATTCTTTCATGTATATACCTAGCAGGGAATTAGCAAGGTCAAACGGGACCTCTAATCCTAGCTTTTTGAGGAATCTCCACTCTGATTTTCCAAGGGGTTGTACCAGTCTACATTCTCACAAACAATGGAGAAGGATTCCTTTCTCCCCACATCCCTGCAAGCATTTGCTGTTGGTTGATTTCTTTTTTCTTTTTTTGAGACAGGGTCTCTCTTTGTAGTTCAGGCTGGTCCTGAACTCAGCAGTCCTCCTGCTTCTGCCTCCCAAGTGCTAGGATTACAGGTTTGAGCCACCACAACCTGCACCGTGGAATGTGGATCTACTGATTGCTGGTGGGCATGAATCACCACGCCTAGCATTGTTGTATGTGGTCCAACTAGAGACCTTGCACTTACATGGCAGGTGCCAGAACCACTGAGCTAAATCCCCGACCCCCTGTTGGTTGATTTCTTTTTTTTTTTTTAGGTTTTTTGAGACAGGGTCTCGCTTTTGTAGTTCAGACTGGCCTTGAGCTCAGCCTCAAACTCACATCACAGCAATCCTCCTGCCTCTGCCTCCCGAGTGCTGGGAATATAGGCGTGACCCACCACGCCCAGCACTGTGGTATGTGGTACTGGTTGCTGCTGGGGTGAGTCTCCACACCCAGTATTGTTATGTGGTTACCGGGGATCGAACCTGGGCCCTTGCGCTTACAAGACAGGCACCAGAACCACTGAGCTATATCCCCGGCCCGGGTTGATTTCTTGATAGCTGTCATTCTTTCTCTGGAGTGATAGGGAATCTCAGTGTTGTTTTCATCTGCATCTCTCCAATGACTAGTGATATTGAACATTTTTTCAGATATTTCTTCGTTGCCTTTACTTCTTCATCTGAAAAATGTGCATTTCAGATGCCCATTTTTGAATTAGGTCTTTAAATTTGGAGGAGCTGATTTTTTTATGTCCTTTATTCTAGATAGTAGTCCTTTGTCTGAGGAACAGCTGGTAAAAATTTTTTTCTAACTTGTAGGTTGTCTTTTTACTGTGTTGGTGGTTTCTTTTTCTGTGCAGAAGCTTTTTAATAAGATGAGATCCCAATTGCTAATTCTTTGTTAGTTCCCATGATGCAAGATTTTATTCATAAAATCTTCCCCTATACCAAAATCTTCAAGAGTTCTACCTAACCTGTCTTCTAGGTATAATGTTTCTGTTTTAATATTTAGGTCTCTGTTCCACTTTGATTTTGGTTTGGTGCAAAGACATGGATCTAGCTTTAATGTTGGGTTTTTTCCAGCATCATTTAAAAACTGTCTTTCCTCCATTGAGGGTGTTTGGCTCTTTTGTCAAGGATGAGGTTGCTTAGTATGTCTGGAGTTGTTTCTGTGTTTTCTGTCTGTTTCACTGATCCACGAGTCTGCTTCATTGCCAATACTGTGCTATTTTTATCACAGTGGCTTTGTAGTATAGTTTCAAGTTGGGGATCGTGATACCCCCTGCCATGTCATTGTTGCCTAGAATTGCTTTTGCTGTTCTAGGTCTCTTTTGGTACCAGATGAATTTTTAGATTATTTTCTCTAGCTGTGTGAAATATGCTGTTGAGATTTCAATCAGGATTGCATTGAATGTACATAGTAGTTTGGGGAGTATAGCCATTTTGATAATACTGGTTCTTCCCAGGAGCAAAGGATATCCTTTCCTTTCCTCCTCTCCTCTCCCCTCCCGTCCCCCCTCTCCTCTCCTCTTTCCTCTCCCCTCCTCTCCTCCTTCCTCTCCTCTCCTCTTCTCTTTACTCTCTTCTCCTCTCCTTTTTTTTTTACACAAGGTCTTACTTTATAGTTCAGGCTGACCCTGAACTCACTATGTGGTTCAGGTTGGCCTCAAACTTAGAGCAGTCCTCCTGCCTCTGCCTCCCAGTCTGGGATTATGGGTGTGAGCCACCATGCCCAGCTCCATTTTCTGATACCCTCTTTAATCTCCTTTGTCAGAGTGCTGCAGTTTTCAGAGAAGAGGTCTTTCACCTCCTGTATTAGATTGATTCCTAGGTATTTCTTTTTGGGGGTGCTATTGTAAAATGAATATTTTCTCTATTTTTCTCTACATGAGACTATTATTTTTGTACAGGAAGGCTATTAATTTTGGGGTGTTGACCTTGTACCCAGCTACTGTATTGAATCTGATGGTTAATTCAAGCAGCTTTTGGCTGAGTTTTTGTGATCTTCTATATAGATTATCATGTCATCAGCAAATAGTTACTATTTAACTTCTTCATTTCCTAGCTTTATTTCTTTTTCTTTTCTAATTGATATGGTTAGCATTTCCAGAACTATATTGAACAGGAGTGGTGATAGTGGACATCCTTTTCTTGTTCCTGATTTTAGTATGAAAGGTTTCAGGTTTGCCCCATTTAGTATGATGCAGGCTGTTGGTTTTTCATAAATAGCTTTTAACAGTTGGAGGTAAAGACCATCTATACTAGTTTTCTGTAGGGTTTTAATCATGAATGGGTGTTAGATGTTGTCAAATACTTTTTCTGCATCTATTGAAATGATCAGATGGTTTTTATCCTTGAGTCTGTTAATATAGTGTTTTACATTTATTGACTTACATTTGTTGAACCATCCTTACATCCCTGGATGAATCTAACTTGGTCAGGTTGTGTATTCTTGATGATCCCCTGTATTCTGTTTGCCAATGTCTTACTGAGGATTTTTACATCTATGTTCTATAGGGAGATTGATCTGTAGTTCTTTTTTTTGTTTGAGTCTTCCTCTGCTTTTGGTATTAAAGTAATAGTTGCTTCCAGGAATAAATTTGAGAGTATTGCTTCCCTTTCAATTTAATTTAAGAGTCTGAGAAGTAGTGTCATTAGCTCTTCCCTAAATATCTTATAGAATTCAGCAATAGAGCCATCAGGACTACAACTTTTCTTTGTCAGTAGGTTCTTAATTACATTTTTTATTTCATTGATTGATATTGGGATATTTAGCATTTTTATATCTTCTTCATTCAACTTTGGGATTCATATGTGTCTAGGAAATCTGTCCATTTTTTTTCTTTGTTTTCCATCTTATTGGAATACAGATTTTTGAAGTAGGTATTGACTATCTTCTGGGTTTCTGCTATATCTATTGTGGTTTTACCCTTTTCATTCATAATTGCATGGATTTTGATCTTTTCTTTCCTTTTTTGGATAAGGTTGGCTCAGGGTTTATCAGTTTTGTTTATTCTTTCAAAGAATCAACTCAACTCATTGATTCTTTTTGTCTCATTTTCTTAGTCTTCACTGCATTTATTTCTCCTCTGATCCTTATAATTTCCTCCTTTGTATGAGCTTTGACTTTGTCTGCTCCTCTTTTTCTAGACACCTGAAGTTCAGTAAGAGGTTGCTTATTTGACCTCACTTTGTTTTCCTATTTTCCTTGTGGCACTGCTTTCAATGTGTCCCAGAGATTCCTGTATGTTGTACTGGCATTATTATTTAATTATAGACACTGTCTAATTTCATTAATTTTGTCCGTGACCCTTTGGTTATTCAGAACAGTGTTTCAACTTCCATGTGTTTATGAAGTTCTTGGAATTTCTTTTGCAGTTAATCTCCAATTGATCTGATAATAAACGGGATAATTTCAGTTCCTTTGCATTTACTTAAACATGTTCAGTGAACTAACATGTGGTCTATTTTGGAGAATGACACAAGTGTAACAGAGACCCATACACCTCCACATAAGTCCCAGCACTTATAGCATAAATGCAAATTCCGGGCCTGAGTCTTGTGGGCTGGTCTCACGAGAATTCAGTATATAAGTGCTGTTCAGGTGGGGCACAGCTGCTCAACACCAGCCTTGTCCAATCTCTCCAATCAGGTTTTTAATGAGTAACAGTTTAAGGACCAGAGTTAGTTTGTCCTTTGTCCTTCTCTGATTATCTACAGCAGGTTAATTTTTCATCGCAGACTTATGTGGTGAAGTCATCCTGGCTAAATGCTGCACCTGGTTATTAAGATCTATAAGATGACTGGAGTGAAACGTAGGGAAGAATATGTACCATCCTTTCAGTGGTAACCCAGCCTGAGTTAAGTAAGACCCAGGAGTGCACCTGACCTTTGCCCCATGCTGGGCTCTAACTGCCTCACTTTCACAGCTGTTTATATTAGTGACTAACAAGTTTGTAGTGTCCTGTCTGTCTCTGTTCTGACATTTTCATCCATTTTTGTAAGTATAGAGACTAGTACATGTGTGTTTGTACCTGACATTCCTATTGCTCACTGCTTGTAGTACACATTGCAAGTATTTCAGATTCACCTGTATCTCTAACAAAAGTATTTCTTCTCTCTCCAGCCTGCTTATGTTGTTGTTACTGTAGTCACTACCTGCCCGGCCCTGATAACTAGAAACCTCAAGAGTTTCCTTGACTCCCTCCTGCCCATCACATGTAATTTGTCACCACCCCCTGACAGTTCAACTTCTGAAGTTATTCTTTGTACATCTCTTTTCATTGGCACTCACATTTCTTTTAAAAAGACATATAATCAGATTGTGTCACTTCCTCCAACCATAAGTCTTTATGACATTCTGTTTCCGACTGAAACATTGGCATAGTTTTGCATTGGCACGATAAAGTTTTTATAACTTGTTCTTAAAACAAATTTACAAACTTTTTAAGAGCAGAATGTAGATCTTAACAGTTTCAGTATTGCCACAGTGTAGTATCTGGAATGTCACAGAATTTCGATGATTACTTGTAGGATGTGAAAAAGAAACAAAAGAGAGACTTCAGCCCACACTAAACCTGGAGAGGCCCCCTGTTGTCTTACAAACAGCAAGTGAAATGGTTAAGAACTTGGAAGGGGGGATGATTAAGTATGTCAGTTGGTACATAGACATATACCAGAATGAAGCCCATTTGTCTAACCAATGTGCACTAATGAAAAATGTAGAAAGGGTGGAAGAAAAGACAAAAACTTGTGAGCCAGGTGTGGTGATTGCTCTTGTTATGCTTGTGATGTAGCACTCTGGGTGGCTGAGCAGGAGAATTTCAAATTTGAGCCCAGCCTGGGTAACTTAGCAACTGAGTGAGCCTCTTTTTCAAAATAAGAAATGGCCGGGATGTGCCCTCCTGAGGGGCACCCCTGGAGGCCAGCCTGAGCTTAGAGCCTCTTGCATCTCTGGCTGTGGCGGTTTTCTCACCTGTGAGGTACTGGTGGTCACCGGGCTTTGAGAATTAAAAGCATCATGATCTCTAGTGCATTGCAATAACTTTAAGCTATTGTTATGTGTGAAATGTTTCTCTGATTAATAACACAACAGTAAAACTCTACAGTAACGGTTCTATAGCATAATGAAAAAATGAGGCCCAGGAGTAGCTTGTTCTTAAATGATCTTCCTGCGCCATCTCACCAAGCTGATCTCATCTTACTAGCAACATCGTCAGACTGTCCGTCTACCTTAGCCTCCTGTTTGCTTGTCTGTGAGAAGGGGCTTGCATGCTTTTTTCTCTCATCTATTATTTTCACCACTGTTTGTTGTAATTGCTCTTGTTATTCATTCTGCCCTTTAGATAATGTGGGTTTAAGATATGAGTAGTACGGCCAGCTAGCGAGTTGCGGCTTCCTTACTCTACAAAGGGTGGGAGGTACATGGGCCATCAGCATTGTGTACACCGTAGTTGCTCCCTAGAATTTTGTCACTTAGGTTTTTAACAGATAATTGTACATTTACATGCAGTTGTAAGAAATATGCAGAAAGAACATTACTGTACAGGTTTTAAAGTCTAAATAATGAAGATGAATTTTTGAAGATTTGTTCCTTGAATAACTGGTATAAAACCACAGGCAGAAGGCACCTAATGAGTTTGAGAAGGTGAAGTTATTCCGCTTTGCATCTATGGGAAGTAAAGGTTTAATGTAGGTGCCCATATTGAAGCCAGATCTCCAGATGCATATGATTGTCTTAGGTTGAAAATGAAAGGAGGGAATGAGATGAGCCAGGACCTGGGAAGAGCTGGAAGCTGGTGCCTCAGGGAATAGTGGTAAATACTTCTGATTTCCAAATTTGTGTATTGCCTGCAGCTTGGCTCTTTTTTGCCAAAGTCCTTAGAACTTATGTATTTACTGGTCTCTTATTAGTCCCAGATACTGCCTGCAGTATATCCTGTTTCTGATGTAGAATACTTTGATACTAGAAGTCTTGAGTTAATGACAGTTTTTTTTTTTTCCCTGTTTTTAGAATGACAGTCGAGAACGGCAGGAGCACAGTGATCGGCGGAGACCTGGCAACCCGGAGCCCGTATCGAATGGCCGACCCCAAGGGAACTCCCGGCAGGTGGTGGAACAAGACGAGGAAGAAGACGAGGAGCTGACGCTGAAATATGGTGCCAAACACGTCATCATGCTCTTTGTCCCCGTGACTCTCTGCATGGTGGTGGTTGTGGCTACCATCAAATCCGTCAGCTTTTATACCCGGAAAGATGGGCAGCTGTATGTATGAAGCTCTGTTGTGTTCTCAAGACCAGTGGGGCTTTTCTTCACAGCGTTTCATTACCACCTTGAAGGCCTCCATACCAGAGGAGCAGAAGGGAGTCCTCTTCTCTGACAGCAGAAGCGGTTGAATGAGTGCCCGTCACTTACTTTAAGTGACGAAATAAGTGCTGCTGAATCCTTTCTTGGGTGGTGTCCTGGGGTAGGACAGAATTTATTTGTAACTGAGCAAGTTAAAAATAAGTTTTCTCTCCTCAGGGCTATTAGAGCTGTTGTTTTTTTTTTTAACTTTTAAGAAGGCGATAGGCTATATTATTACCAAAATCAAAGGAAAAACTGAAAAAAATCAAGTCTGAGGACAGGAAACAAGATGACCCCCAAGATCTCCACAATAGCAATTCTCATAGAATGGACACATCCTAATGTGTTTCTCTGTGAGATTCGAATTTCTAGGAAGAGCTTTTGATTATCACAGTCTTGGTCTTGTACTGCTCTTTCTATCACTGACTGACACACATTCAGTGTGTCTAGAATCACTTAGTAGTTGATGATCTTCAAAAGATGAGATCATGCATGACCAAAAATTAAGTTTCCCTCTTTAAATACAAATGTTATTTAACCCTACATTATTTGGTAAGTAGTATTACCTCCATCTTACTGTGGATAAAATTGAGGGTTAAGAAATTAATAACATTCCTAAGTTTACAGAACTAGATGGTGACCTTCATATGTCTAATGATTTCTCTTGACTCAGTCCTGAGGCTCTTTTTTTTTTTAATTGTTAAAATTTCATTAGATTTATTTTTTTCTTTTTTACTTGTACATGTTTGCAGTATATAGTGACCTCATTTGTCATGGGGGTTTGTACATAACACATCTTAATTCTTTTAGAGATGTTGTTCTTATGCCTGGAATGATCTTTCCTTTTCTAATCTTGTTAAATTCCTATTATCCTCTCATCTTCACATAACTGTTAAATCTTCAAAGACAACTTCCTTCCCAACCTAATAGAATCAGATTCTTCTTGATATTTTTTGTCATAACATTCATTTGTCATGGTTTGCAAGTATGTATATTTATATTATTGTAATATCCTCCTTTGCTGTAAGGCCTGTGAGGGTATTTTGTCTCTTAAGGGTAAGGTACAGATTGAATAGGGAAAAAAATTGTTAATTGAAAAGATGAATAACTGAGATGCTTGCTGTGTCTAAACTTGAGCACTGTTGTGTGAATTCCTGGTGCTACTGGAGTTAGTCCTTAGTCACCAAGAAAAACGCTCCAGCTCAGATGTCTGTCTAATTCTGTCTCTGAGAACTCCTTTTTTTTGAGACAGGGTCTCACTTTATAGTTCAGGCTGGCCCTGAGCTCACTTTGTAGCCCAGGCGAGCATGGAACTCACAGCAATTCTCCTGTCTCTGTCTCCCAAATGCTGGGAATATAGGTGTGAGCCCCCACACCCTGCATTTTGGTGTGTGGTACTGATTGCTGGTGGGCGTGAGTCACCATGCCCAGCATTGTTGTATGTGGTTACCGGGGATCTAACCCGGGCCCTTGTGCTTGCAAGGCAGGCACAAGAACCACTGATATAAATCCCCGGCCTGAGAACTCAAGTTTTGAATGACATTTAGGTGAAGTTTGGGAAATGTCTGAAAAACTTCATCATGTTCTGAAAGCTAAACTCTGGCTGCGATGTGAATAAAAGGGAGGAGTTATAGACAGTGACTATCTGTATAAATTAGGGTAAGATTTGGCTGTGTATTATAGGTTAAGAGTTTGTAAGCTATGGCTCAGAGGCCTTATCTGCCCACCTCCAGCTGTGAAGAAAGCCACTGGAACCACAACCATGTCCATTTACTTATATTTTACCTGTGGCTGTTTTACCCTAAGAGGCAGAGTTGAATGGTTGCAACATAGACCCTGCAACTCACAAAATTTAAAATACTTACCATCTGGCCCTCTCTAGAAAGTCTCCAGGACCTGTTACAGAAAATCAGAAAAACTAGTTTCTCTCTTTCCCTCTGAGCAGTGAGGAGATTGGCGGACCATGGCTGTGCATCGACTGCCTCATCATCAAAGACTCAGGCCCCTCTTTCTTCTTGACTCCTGTCCTCCGAGTTACTTCAGGGTCCTCTGAATGCCTTTCATGCAGGCAGCAGGGAAGAAAAGGATGTCGGCCGTCTCTGTAGTAGAATGCACTTCTTTCTGGGACGTTTCTGACACACCATGAATGCTTATGATTCATTGGCCATTGTGTAGTCTCATGGCCACACTTAACTATACAGGAGATGTCCACACAGAATAAAAGTATTTTAATGTGAGTGAGAAACGAAGCCAAGATGGCTATCAACATAACTCGAGCTGCAGTCACTCTACAGATGAAAGATAATAATTGTGAACCATAGGTTGTTTATGTGCAAAATCTTGTTAATCTAGCAGATTACTAATGAGCACACTGAAAAAACTTTTGGTTAGGTAATTGTTTCAACCTAAAGCGTCCACTAGATGGAGCCAGTGCCTGGCCCACATGTAAGTCTGGGTACATAGTATAGAGTGTTCTTTTTTATTTTGAAGTGTTTTAGAGTGTAACTGTGTCTCTTAATTTAAATTTCTTAACTAGACTGATGAAATGGACTTGTGTAAACTTAATAAGACAGAATTATGGTGTTGGAGGGAACATGTCTTTATAGTACCCATTAATATTTACCCAGGGCTTTTGGGTTTTGTTTCATTGTAGAATCTATACCCCCTTCACAGAAGACACAGAGACTGTGGGCCAGAGGGCCCTGCACTCAGTTCTGAATGCCGCCATCATGATCAGTGTTATCGTGTTCATGACCATCCTCCTGGTAGTTCTGTATAAATACAGGTGCTATAAGGTAAGCCCGAGACTCGGCCCTGCTTCCTGCTGGTTCTGTTTATGCTTGAGCTTTTCTGTTACATGTTTTGCATGGGCTGGTAGAGAAAAAAGGTCTTATATTTTAGGCCTAGTTAACTTTTTTGTTATCTCCTCTGTAACTAAGGAGTATTTTAAAAAGACAAAAAGGCATGAATGGAGAACAAATATTTTCATGTGTACTTAAGCTTTAATGAAGGAATATATACCTAACACCTTCGTATATGCCTGGATTCACAAATAGTACCATAGGGCGTAATTTTCCCCATAAAATATTTTAAAACTCAGATTCTCATATCTGAGGACAGAACAGTAGAGCCACCTTGAGATGCTGGTGTTGAAACTCGCTGGTGCCCGGCCACGCCTCGCTTCTGAACTGCAGCTCAGCCTCCTGTGCTGCTGCTGCTGCTTTCCTTGGGGGGTGGGCAGAGCGGTCAGGCAGAATGGACGCAGGCCCATCCTCCTCCTCTCTCCCCTGCTTGTCTCACTCCTGATTCCAGCCTGGCACATGTTTTAGATCAAAGCTCCAAAAAGTTATGAATTATTATAAGTAATACACCTTTATAGTCATTCTCAAGTATCAGAAATTATGTTAACTTTCTAAATATTAGAGTCTACTCTGTTTCCTTCTAGAATTTTTCTAGTATTTTTATAAAATATAGTTAAAATATATAATCAGTATGTGCCCTTCCTTAGGGTTTTACTTTGGTATAAGCATTTTTTTCTGTGGTATAGATTCCTAGAAGATATTTCTGTGGTTATATAATATTTTACTCAATGAGTCTATTGTAATTATGATTTCTAATTTCTTTCACCTTGGGAAGTTTGTTTCCAGTCATTCACTATTATAAAAAACAATGGTGTCTTTATGCATAGAATTTTTCAGTAATTTCCTTAGGGTAAAATTCTACACATAGAGTTTCTGAAGTAAATTGAATCTGTATTTTTATCTCTCACCATGCAAACTTAAATTTTCAAAAGGGCTATATCAATGTGTGCTGAACATCAGTAATGAAAAAGAGTCTCTGTTTTGTCTCACCTTCACAATATTGAGTTTTTTTAGGGGGTGGGTTTTTTTTTCCGAGACAGGGTCTCACTGTGTAGTTAAGGCTGGCCTTGACCTCGCTGTGTGACCTTGGTTGGCCTTGAACTCAGAATAGTCCTCCTGCCTCAGCCTCCCAAAGTGCTGGAATTACAGGCAAGTGCCATCATGTCTGGTAAATTTCTTTTAACTGGTGTTAATTTTTATAGGCAGAAAAAAATGTCTTAACATGCATATAGTTGATTACTAGTTAAGATAAAATATTTTCTTAATTCTCACAAACTCTAAAATGATACAGAACTTAACCTAGCTTGCTGAACCTTTCGAGCCCATGAGTGGGTAGAACAGTTGCCCTAAGGAATGACCTGTCTGTGTGCTGTTGTTATTATGTAGAGAGAAGATGAAAGGTGTGTGTGATAACAGGTCCTCAACACTCACTCCAAGAGTAAACGACTTAAACTCTACTTTGAATATGCTCTTTCTCAGTTTTCTCCCTCCTCCTTATCACCAGCAATACGTTTTATCAATATCTGCAAGTGTTTACCTGCTGGTACTATTTCTCTGGTTTGTTAGACTCACATTTCTGTTTTTATTTGAATTGTGTGCTATTTTGTTCATTTCAGATTTTATTAAGGGGTGAATTTTTGTACTTTTTCTTGCATGTAGTCTAGAATTTTCTTCCAACTTTTTTCCTTTTCTTTTTCAACCTGTGTAATTAAATAGATGGAACTCTAAATTTAAGATTACCTAAATTCACCAGGATTCATGGCTCATGCCTAATAATCCCAGCTCTTGGGAGGCTGAGACAGGAGGATTGCACTGAGTTCAAGACCAGCCTGGGCAACATAGTAAGTTCAGGGCTAGCCTGAGCTACAAAGTAAGACCTTGGCTCAAAAAATTAAAGCAAACAAGGAGTAATCTAAATTCTTTTTCCTAAGAATCCTAGAGATTATTTAATTTTTATGCATTTGCTTATTTTCACATGTGAAAAGCACCAAACTATAAACTATCTCTCCTTTTCTCTGCTTTTAAACGTGAGTGGCTTTTCCCCACCCCGTTCCTCAGCAGTAACGTTTGGAGGACAGTGTTTTAAACCATGTGAAACTGTTCTGCCTTGTTTCATTTAATCTTCACAGCTCTGTGAAGTAACCCTCCTGTTGTCCCTGTGTATAGATGGGGAGCTGCGGTAGCAGTATATGGGTTAGACGCCAGTGGCTCAGTATGGGGATCTGAGCCTAGAGTTTGGCCTGGATCAGCACACAGCCCTTACGTAAGACTCTTCTCAGATCCAGTTCTCGGTGCCTCCAACGTTCTCTCCTCTTGTGGCTCCATGGAAACTGCTTATCCTGTGGTTGCCAATATTTCCTTGATCATATCTACTGACCTTTGAGCTTCATTTCTCTGGACCTTATTGCCATTGGCTTATTGATCACCCTTTTCTGTTTGACATTGTTTCTTACTTTTGCTTTTGCTCCTTCCTAAGTCTCAGACATTGGACTTTTGTCTTTCATTGTTTCTTCTTTTTTTTTTTTTTGAAATAGGGTCTTGCTTTTGTAGTTCAGTCTGGTCCTGAGCTTAGCCTTGAACTCACAGCAATTCTCTTGCCTCTGCCTCCCCAGTGCTTGGATTACAGGCGTGAGCCACCACACCTGGCACTGTGGTGTGTGGTACTGATTGCTGGTGCACGTTAGTTGTGTGTAGTTACCGGGCAATGTTGTATGTGGTTACCGGTGATCTAACTCTGGTTCTTGTGCTTGCAAGACAGGGGAACCACTGAGCTAAATCCCTAGCCCAGAGTCTTTTTTTCATGCGAATTTGAGATTGTCTGTTTGTATGTCAACCAGTTTGGTTATATCTTTTAAAATATGTAAAAGATATAAAATATTATGGTGCATGCTATGTGCTCTGCTCTCATTTCAGTCCCGTGGAGAATATTGCTATTTTTGTTTTGTTGGCCAGTTGATCTGACTGGTTGAATTCCCAAGTTCACTCAGCCCGCTATAGACTATGATCACTGTGTCAGATCCAAGCCTCTGCAGTGCTTCTCAGATATGACTAAAGTGTGTGCGTCTGGTCACCAGCCTCTGTCTATAATTTGGTTGTCAGAGTCTGAATGTCCTTTTTTTTTGACAAATGTCAAATCCATACATGCTTACCTTGGAGGAGTTCGTGAAGCGATCTGAAAGATTGCTCTTACAAGTTTCTTGGGTGCTTTCTTACTTTTGCTGAGCATCTTTCTTCCATTCCTTCAGCCAGAAAGCCGGCTGTTTCCCTAGTGTGAGGGCCAGGCACTAGGAGGCCAGAGAGAAACATCTGTGAGGACTACAGCTTCTCCAATTAGAAAGGAAGTTTCTCCTCTCTCCAAACTGTGGGCTTCTGCATCCCCATTGCTACTGTGCACCATTGTGCTGGCATGAGAGGTCAGAAAGATAGAGAAGAAAAAAGGTTTCACAGTTTTGTAGGTGTTTGGAGACCTATTCCTGCTCCTTAGGCCACTAGACTTCTGCAGCCCCACTGTCTTACCAGTGCCCACCCAAGTGCTGTGAGTTCAGGTGGAAGAAGGTGGATCTGAATAGAGAAAAAAGTGGTAAATTCGTTGCTAATTTGATGGCACTTCCAATTCCCAGCCCACCTGTCTCTACTCTTTATAGTCCTCAGCTAGCTCTGACACACTTCCTGTGCAGGTTTTGTAGTTGTATTTGGTGAGAGACACAGGATGGCATATGCTTACTTTATCATATCTAGAACCTGTCTTAATATGTTTTGGGTCATTCTGCGCATCCTTCAGTTCTGCTGAATTTTACACAGTCTAAAGTGTTCACAGCCACGTTCTACACTTGTCCATTTGTGTTTTGTTTTTATTTTTATTTATTTATTTATTTAGGTTTTTTGAAACAGGGTCTGATTCAGGCTGGCCCTGAGCTCAGCCTCCAACATACATCACAGCAATCCTCCTGCCTCTGCCTCTCGAGTGCTGGGATTACAGGCGTGAGCCACCATGCCCGGCACTGTGGTATGCGGTACTGGTTGCTGCTGGGGTGAGTCTCCATGCCTAGTATGGTATGTGGTTACCAGGAAATCGAACCCAGGTCCTTGCGCTTGCAAGACAGGCGCCGGAACCACTGAGCTAACTCGGCCCCATTTGTGTTTTGTTTTTAATGTTCATGTCTTAGCAAGCATCAGCAGCTCTATAGAAAGAAATTGTTTGCCTCAATTCCTAGTGTAAAGGAGGTTTTGAGTCAGAAATTCAGAAGCTTGCCAGAACCTGTTGGAAATTAACCCTGAGGACTTCTATCTGCGGTTGATTATGCAGTACCTGCAAAAAGCACGAGAAGCTACAACAGACCAAATGATCCTTATAAAAGCAGCAACAGAGAAGACAGTTAATTAGTGGACATCATGTGCTATAGATGGAACTGTACTTACTAAAATCACATGACTTCTTCCTGGAGTGTTAAGTTTCAAGAAGATGCTCTCTGTGATATACTGAAGCAGGACTCTTATCTTTCCCAGCCTTTGCTTAATACAAGGAAGCTTATTAGCAGTTTTTACAAGATGAGAAGGTTTTGCCCACCACCAGATGTTCTGGTAAAGGAGGGTACTCTTTAATCATCAACAGGAGAGAGGCTTTGAAGTCAGGTAATAATTCAGGAAATCATAACATAACTGATCACTCTAATTAGGAACACTGTTTACAATCATTATTACAGGGAAAGGTTAATATTTTTACAACATAAAGAGCACTTACAAACATAGTAGGTGTATAAAACAAACAGAAATTGCAGAAGAAATACAGTATAGGGGACTGACAGATAAGTGGATAAATGTGTGTGGATTTCTCCACTCGTTAAAAAAAGCATGCATATTAGAGCATCAAATTAAAATACTTGGTCTGCTGCCTTAGTAAAGATCAATCCAGCATTACTCTGTGAAATAACTAAATTAATTATATCTTGACTAGGGGCCGGGGAGTTAGCTCAGTGGTTCCAGCACCTATCTCAAGTCCAAGGGCCAGGGTTTGATCCACAGTAACCACATAACAATACTGGGCATGGCTCACACCCAGGAGCAACCAGTACCACATACCACAGTGCCGGGTGTGGTGGCTCACGCCTGTAATCCCAGCACTTGGGAGGCAGAGGCAGGGGGATTGCTGTGATGTGAGTTTGAGGCTGAGCTCAGGGCCAGCCTGAACTACAAAGTGAGACCCTGTCTCAAAAAAAACCACCAAAAAACAGAATACATAGTCCTTGGGCTGGGGATTTAGCTCAGTGGTTCCAACATCTGACTAGCAAGTGCAAGGTCCCGAGTTTGATTCCCCAATAACACATACCACAGTGCTGCATGGTGGTTCACACTTGTAATCCCAGAACTCGGGAGGCAGAGACAGGAGAATTGCTGTGTGTTTGAGGCTAACCTGGGCTATGTAGTGAGTTCAGAATCAGCCTGAACTACACAGCAAGACACTGTCTCTCTCTTAAACAAACAAACAAACAAAAATATGTATACACACACACACACACACAGTCTTTGTTTGTTCCACTTTAGTGGGTACATTCAGTAGAAATGAGTGCTAACATCCACCAAAAGACAGTAGAAAGTGGTTTAAAATTGGCTTTAAAAATGGAGTTAGGGGGCCGGTGATATAACTCAGTGGTTCCGGTGCCTGTTTTGCAAGCGCAAGGGCCCGTGTTTGATCCCTGGTAACCACATAATAATACTGGGCATGGAGACTCACCCCAGCAGCAACCAGTACCACATACCACAGTACCGGGCGTGGTGGCTCACGGCTGTAATCCCAGCATTCGGGAGGCAGAGGCAGGAGGATTGCTGTGATGTGAGTTGGAGGCTGAGTTCGGAGCCAGCCTGAACCACAAAGTGAGACCCTGTCTCAAACAAACAAACAAACAAAAATATTGACTATATTAAAATGTTTTCTCTCCTAGGTCATCCATGCCTGGCTAATTGTTTCATCTCTACTGTTGCTGTTCTTTTTTTCATTCATTTATTTGGGGTAAGTGGTGAAAGTTTTAGTCTCTTTTTAAACTGTGTTTGGGCTCCGTAACTCTTCTTAAAGCTCTGGCCCTTGTTGATGTCTTGTTAGGGTACAGCTCTTTCCACATAACTGTCATCCTTGGTATATCAGAGATGCATTATGTGCGTGGTGGAGCATTATTGTTAATCTCACCACTCCAGGCACTGAGGCAGGAAGGTTGCAAGTTTGAGCTCAGACTGGACAATTTAGTGAGACGCTGGCCCTGACGTCTGTCTCAGTATAAAGTCGCAGAGTTCAAGCCTCAGTACCGCAAAGAATGAAAAATAAAAATAGTGATACCTTCACCGTGAATAGATGATCAGTGAAAAAGATTAGGAAGCGTAGAAAAAATGCTAAGATTTTTAGGGGAATTTAGTTTATATTAAAGGTGACAGCATCAGCAGGCTTTTAATGGATTATGTACTCATTGATGGGATAATTGAGTAGTCCACTGGGAAGAAAATTTAAATTTTCTGTATTTTTACCTTGATGAATTCTAAAGGGATGAAAAATCTAAAACATACCATGAACAAAATTAAAGGACAAATGACAAACTGCTAACTATATTTTCTACTTATTTCATATAGAAAGGCTAATTTATGTATAAAGAACCAGTAGCTTAACAGAAAAATAGAAAAAGGATATGAAAAATACAAAAAGTTGGCAAAGAAACACACAAATTACTCTTAGGTGAAAACTTTGTACATATTCCTTATGAGACGAATGTCAGTTAAAGTTACACATTAAGTTAGTGAAGTTCAAATAGTTTTTACATTTTTGCCGGTTGTGATATACCAGAGAAATAAAGTCTCACCTATTGATATATTTTTGTTAAGAACAGTTTGATAGCCAGGCATCAAACAGGCACAGGCCTGTAATCCCAGCACTCCATGGAGACTGAGGCAGGTTGGTTAAAAGTTTGACCCTCGGGCCGGGGATTTAGCTCAGTGGTTCCGGCACCTGTCTTATAAGCGCAAGGACCCGGGTTTGATCCCCGGTTACCACATACCTATACTGGGTGTGGAGACCCACACCCAGCAGGAACCAGTACCACATACCACAGTGCCGGGCGTGGTGGCTCACGCCTGTAATCCCAGCACTTGGGAGGCAGAGGCAGGAGGATTGCTGTGATGTGAGTTGGAGGCTGAGTTCAGGGCCAGCCTGAACCACAAAGTGAGACCCTGTCTCAAAACCCCCCCAAAAAAAAAAAAAAGTTTGACCCTCCTCTTGACTACTCAGTAAGACTCTACTGCTAAGTAAAAACTAACAAAGGGATAGGGATGTAGCTCACTGTAAAGGTCATAGGTTTAAAACCTAGTACTTCCCCAAAACAGTTGTTTGGCACAGCCATTGAAAATGTTAAGGACCAGGGACTTAGCTCAGTGGCTCTGTGCCTGCCTTGCAAGCACAAGGTTCTGAGTTCCATCTCCAGTACCAAGGGATAAAAATTTTTTAAGTGAACCCAGTAATTTATAGAAGTAGTCATAGCAACATATTAATCTAAACTGATAGAAAACTAAACTATGCTTCATCCATGAAGTGCAGCCAGTAAAAAAGAAAGAGAAAGCTATACTGTGCCATACTGTGCTATACTAGAAAGTATACTGGAAAGTTCTCCCTAAGTATTGTTAAAATAATCCATTATAGAACAGTAAATATATGCTGTCCTTTAGTGTCTATATGTATATATTTAGTGTCTATATATATGTATTTTCCTACACTCTCTGGAAAGATACAGGACATTAATAATACATAGTTCTTTCCTCTAGAGAGGAAAAGTGGGATACAGTGGGGAGAAGACTTACTTTTCATAGCATCTTTTGTGAATTTTTCCTTTCACGGTTCCTGTATTTCATTGTAAAGACTGATATTAGTGGGCCAGGGTTGTAATTCATTGGCAGTGCACCTGCTTGGCAAATGCAAGGTCCAAAGTTCGATCCCTGCTACTGCAGAAAAAAAAAAAAAAGCTTGATATTAGTTTGTTCATTTTCTTTGAGTGCCAGTATAACAGACATGCTTAGTATACATAGCAACAGTATTCAGAAATTTTAACATTTTCAAAGTGAAGGAAAGAATCGTCTTCCTGGATGGTCTTTTAACCCAAAGTTTGCACCTTTGAAAAGTTTGCATGTACTTTCCCATCAGTTACTCCAGACATCCTCCATGGTAACCATCTTTTTCTTTTTAAATGGTGGGTATTTTCCCCAATATATATTTTCTACATTATACAAATGTTAAGCATTTGTTTTGTTTTTGTTTTTTTAAAGTAGGTGCTGGGAATGTAACCCAGTGGTAGAGCACTTGCCTAATATGCATAAGGCCCTGGATTTCATATATAGACTGTGAAGAAAAGAAAAAAAATAGTCAGGAAGTATAGTTCAGGGATACTGGGTAATTATATGTAAGGGTTCAGTCCTTAGCACTACAGAAAATGTAGTTGCCTGGCAGGCACAAGGTCCTGGGTTTGCTCCCCAGAACACTCCCTGATAAAGTGCATAAACACAAATCAACAGAAATAAGACAATACTGAAGATAAGCCCTGTCATCTTTCAGAAATTAGTTTATATATCTCTTGTTCTCCCTTCTATATACTATTTCTCATAAATGTCATCTTTTTTTCAGCAGTATGACGTGCTATGTTCGGTGTATATGCACATGTATTAAAATACACATTTTCTAATGAATGCACTAAATTTCTTTGTATGAAAATAACATCATTTATGTCCTAGCTATAAAATTCATAGGCATATTTTAAATATTTTCAGTGTAGTGGCACATGTCTTTTATTCCAGTTGCTCGGGAGGCTGAGGCTGGAGGATCACAGGTTCAAGACCACTCTGGGCAACTTAGCGAGGTCCTGTCTCAAAAGGTTTGGGAGAACAGAGCTCAGGGATATAGTTTTTTTCTAGCATCCATGAGGTCCTGGGTTCAATCCCCAGTCAGTGCAAAAACAAAAATAAGCTCCACTGAGAAAAAAGTGAATTTAAAGAAAAATGTTAATATGGAACATGGTGAAAATATCCAGGGGGCATTTAAATATCTTGTATTTGGGAATGTAGTTCTAAACAATGTCTTCGTAAGAAGTACTGCACATAAATCTTTTTAAATCTGTTTAACTTTTTCAGGGAAGTGTTTAAAACCTACAACGTTGCCATGGACTACATAACAGTTGCACTCCTGATCTGGAACTTTGGTGTGGTGGGAATGATTTCCATTCACTGGAAAGGCCCCCTCCGTCTGCAGCAGGCGTATCTCATCATGATCAGCGCCCTCATGGCTCTGGTGTTCATCAAGTACCTGCCCGAGTGGACCGCGTGGCTCATCTTGGCTGTGATTTCAGTATATGGTAAAATCCAGGGCTGACACTTGTTCATCACACAACAAGTCATTTTCTTTCCTCTTCTAGTACTCTTGGCTTATGAAAAATTCTTAACAGTTACATCCTATAGATACATCTTCAGTAGAAGAAGAATCTTCCCCCCACCCCAGTGCTGGAGATTGAATGCAAGAGTTTGCCCACAACAGACAAATTCCCCTACCATAGCCACACCTCCACACCACCACCTCCTGAGGCTGAGTTCTTTAACAATGTCTTCTCGGCATTCCCGTTTTAACTCAGCAGTGAGTTTGTTGGAGAAGCTATGGACTTCAGGTCAGAAGATTTAGACTGAAAACCCCATCTCTTAGCATGTCTGGGGCCCTGCATCTGAGCCCCAGTACCAAAAGGAAAGCATTTTACCACTGACAGTTTTCATGGTCTTAGGCATGTGGCTGCAGCTCTTTGAGCTTCGGTTTCCTCATTTGTGAATTAGGAACATTGCTTTAGAATTACGGGTGCAGTGGTCATGGTGTGTGTCTGTGCCTATAATCTCCGTACTGTGAGAGGAGAGGCAGGAAGCTTGTAAGTTTGACTCCGGTGACTGACTAGAGATTCTTTCTCAGTATTTTAAAAAATTTGAGGAGGAAGGAAGGGAAGAAGAAAGGGAGATGGGCTGTAGCTCAGTGCAGGGGTCTTTGTTCAATCCCCAGTACCGAGAAAAAAAATTTAGTTAATTGAAAATATGTTAGAAAGCACTGGTGGAGCTCTTGACACACATATCATGCTAAATTCATTTTCAAATCAAATTTAAAATTTTCATAAAGCAGTGTGAGTGGGATTACCTTTTAAAATTGGTTACTAGGATGTTGTGGGACTCAGATTCACTAACAACCCATGTGACACGGATCCTAAAAAGTCAGAGTGGACCTTAGCTATGAGTTTACTGAGGCACATAGCTAAGTCCTCTGCTCATTTCCCCAAAGGAAAGCAAAGAGCCATCTTCAGAGGCCAGACAGTGTTCTCTGTATTCTAGAGACTATGTTGTTTTATCACTGTTCGAATATGTTTTAAAATGTCTGATGACCTACAGTAGGAAACCTTTTCATCTCCAGAGAAAACTCTCAGAAATAGAACTGATCTACCTGGGTTGTATATTTGAGCAACTAATCTAAATTGCAGAAGTGATACACTCTGTACACCTGCCCTTCACAGTGAGTTGGTAATGATTCTGTAGTCCATCGTCTGTGACTAGGAAGGCCAGATCTGGAGACAGGCTGCGGGGTTCCAAACAGACTCTCCCACTAGGCTCCCCCTGTGGCTTTGGGAGCACAAACAAGTGACAGAGCCCCGACATTTCAGTAAGTGTGGCACTTAAAACAGTATCTTACGGTAAAAGTTAGCTTTTTAAAAAATCTGTAACCCTGTGAAATAAGCAAGGCAGTCCGTACCCGTGTTTTACTACTAAGAAACTTGAAATTTATAGATGTAAATTATTTTCCAGGCTTTTACATAGTTTGATTTAGAATCCGAATCCCAGGTTCAGTGTTCTTTCCACTGTATTGCACTACCCTCAGCCCTTCACTGCTTCCACACATAATACAAATGATTGTCTCTTTGAGTTCCTTTAAGGGTCTTGTATCCAGTGTTTAGAATAGTGATTCTTCATTTTTACAAAATTTGAAGCTGTTTTGTCATGCATGTTTGAAACTTTCAAAACAAAATTAATTTTCACTGACTTTAATTGCTCTAAAAATAAATGAGTTTTTCACTTTGAAGTTCTGTAAGAAGAGTGTATCATAAAACCAAAATAGTTACAGTTTGTGGAGCCTTCAAACAAGCTGAAAATGCCATCATTTCAGAGCAAGGCAAATTTGCCTGTCTTTCAGACAAACTGAAGTGAATATGGTGAGAGTATAGGTGTCACGTGTGTGTGTGTGCGTGTTACTAGTCTTCTTTTTCTTTATTATTTTATATTACAAAGACATAATCACTTGAATAATGAAGTTTTTTTTTACATCTATACAAGAAAGCCAACAAAAATATCAAATCTTCCTTTACAAATTTAGCTGTACATGTTCTAGCTTTTTAAAATTATTTTCTATATTCTGAATCTTCATGTTGCAGAAAATGTAAGAAAAATCACGATTGATAGAAGGAAATGTGGTAGAATTGAGAATAATTTAAACAGTTTTCTTCTTCTCTTTATTGCTATTTTTAAAAAACAAGCCAGTTTTCAGCACAAACTGAGACCTGAATATTTGTGCAGTGGTTGTATTTGACTAGAAACTAAAATACTAAACTTTGGACGAGAAACTTAGTTCAGTGGTTCCAGCATCTGCCTGGCAAGTGCAAGGTCCCAAGTTTAATCCCAGTACCACGTACCACAGTGCTGGGCGTGGTGGCCACACTTGTAATCCTAGCACTTGGGAGGCAGAGGCAAGAGGACCGCCAAGAGTTCGAGGCTGACGTGAGCTAACATAGTTTGTGGCCAGCCTGAACTACAAAACGAGACTCTGTCTCAAAAAAGAAAGAAAAAAAGAACTATATCGTGCAGAGAATTATTCACTGTTTTTTTCTTTTTGCATTCTGTCTGCTCTTGTTTCAGATATTCGTAGCCAGTATGCATACTTTTTTGTTTGTTTTTCTTGCACCTCTGGAACTTGAACCCAGAGCCTCATAGGTGCTAGGCAACTACTGTACCCCTGAACTACATTCCCAGCCTTATACTATTTTACAAAATGACAAGGGATAGATATCTTCTCTTTGCTTTTCGTATTTTTAAATACTTAAAAATACTTTGAGTAAAGCTTCTGTTTAGAGCTTAGTTTAGAAATGGCTCCCTGTTCCTGCTTATCACGACTTGACGTGTGTTCTAGAATAGCTCTGCCTGTTACCTCTGCCTCCTTCTTTCAAACTGAGAAACCTCATTCGCTGTTCTCATTGCCAGAAACCAGTGATAAATACTGTATATTAAGCAAATAGCAGTCAAACCTAGATTACAGTTTTCATATCTTTTATCTGGTGTGGTTTATTTTGTTTAGGTTGTCCCCATCCCTATCAGTTTATCTACCCTTTGTGTCCTGATTATTCAATACCTTTTTATATAAAAACAGAAAACATTAAATTCTTTCCCATACCCATTTACATATTTACCCAGTGTGTTTTATCCGATGTCTTTTTTTTTTTT
>PVIR01020945.1:0-29996 GCA_004026965.1 Petromus typicus | reverse complement strand
CAATCCTCCTGCCTCTGCCTCCCGAGTGCTGAGATTACAGGCGTGAGCCACCACGCCCGGCACTGTGGTATGTGGTACTGGTTGCTGCTGGGTGTGGGTCTCCACACCCAGTATTGTTATGTGGTTACCGGGGAATCGAACCCGGGCCCTTGCGCTTGCAAGACAGGCGCCGGAACCACTGAGCTAACTCCCCGGCCCCTCTGTGACACTTTTGATCAAGAAAATTATTCTATCTGGAGAATGTAATTTTTAAATACTGAATGTAAATAAAAATGAAATGAAACATAAGACATGGTGATACACAGTAATGTATAGAGCTGAGTATAATAAAAAAATTTAAGCTTGCGTATAAGGTGATAGAAGCACACCAATGATTTATAAAAACCTTCAACTAACTGCTGTTTTCTGGGTATGGAGAACATTTATAAAATTTATGGAGATTCCTTTGACATTCAGACAAACAATCTGTTCCATGTGAAAAGGAAGTTTCCTCAAGGGAGTTTCTAAATAATTTCTACTGTGCAGATAGGAGTATATAGTGATATAGGATTTAGTGTAAGAAAGCCTTCTAGATCACCAATGTACCTTTTCACAAGTAATTTTTGATGAAAAAATAAATAGAAACTAAAAGACTTTCTGCTTCATAACTAATAGAAACACATTTAGAAAACCTAAACTAAACTGAAAATTTGCATCTAAACTTTAAAATAAAATAATGCACACTTTTCAAATATCTGATTATAAAAGTAAATTATTGGGTACTATGTAAAAAAGAATGAGGTAGATAGATCTAGATATTGACACATGAGCATATTATCTGACCTGTGTGTGCGAACATGTGGGTGTTTAAAACATTTACAATATATTAAAGAGATATAAGGGAACAAACACAAAAGTCTACAGAGGTCATGCTGATATTAAAAATGTGGAGAGCCAAGTGTGACAACAGGTGCTAAACCATTTTTGCTGGGGTGAGGTGCTACTTGTGTAGTTCTGCAACCTTTGCCAAGAGTTTTGTCTTGTTCTCAGTGTAGGTAGCAAGGTAAAAACTCTGACAAAAATATTAAAAATGAGTATTAACCAATACAAGTCATAGAGAAAAATGTATAACTAATTAAAGGTAGGAAGTGAAAAGGACATAAAAGAAATTAGAGCCGATCGTTTAAAAAAGTCTAATCCACACAAACTTTGGAATACTGCGCTACAGTTACAAAGAGTGAGGTGCAGAATTGTGGTGGGCATCTCTGGTGAACCCCAAGACCCTTCCTTGCTAGCACTGATGCCTCGTGTAATTCTTTCTCCTGGAATGAAGGCCAGAACTACTGACTCTTCGATGAACAGAAAATGATAGCAGGAATGAGATGTCACTTTCAAGATTAGGTTACAAAAAGGCTTTGTTTTCCATTGGGGATACACACACACACACACACACACACACACACACACACACACACGCACACACATATACATACACACACACTTCAGCGGTCACTCTGAGGGTTAGGGGTGGGGGTGTAGCAAAGGACTGACTCCTGCTAACAACTACAAAAACGAGCCTGGAAAATTTCCACCTCATTTCCTGTCAAGCATTCCGATGATATCAGAACGTCAGCCAATAGCTTCATTGCAGCCTCATAAGAGACTGGAATCACGGTCACCTTAAGAAATTGCATCTGTAATTCATTTACAGAAACTGTACAATAATAAATGTTTTCTGTTTTAGCTCTTACTGTTTGAGGTGATTTTTTAATACAGCAATAAATAATCAATAAAGCGTCTATATATGAATTTGAAGTACAAGAAAACCACCATCACCATTTAGTACATGCAGAAGAATCCTGGGGCCGGGGAGTTAGCTCAGTGGTTCTGGCGCCTATCTTGCAAGTGCAAGGATCTGGGTTCGATCCCCGGTTACCACATACAATACTGGGTGTGGAGACTCACACCCAGCAGCAACCAGTACCACATGCCACAGTGCTGGGTGTGGTGGCTCATGCCTGTAATCCCAGCACTCAGGAGGCAGAGGCAGGAGGATTTCTGTGATGTGAGTTGGAGGCTGAGCTCAGGGCCAGCCTGAACCACAGAGTGAGACCCTGTCTCAAAAAAAAAAAAAAAAAAAAAGAAGAATCCTGTCTGTTAAAAATAGAAATTGCATGTAAGATTAACAGACAAAGTTTGATATGTGATTATTTCTGAATTTTCTAACTCATTCTCTCTATATATAGTAATGTAAGTCTTTGCCTCCTCTCACTCCTCTTTTAGATGTTGAATCAGGAGAATGGATAGAAGATGTGTTTGAAAACAGGGAGGCTAGAGGGAGAGACCAAGCAAGTCTATACCATGAACATCTGGGGAATAGGTTAAAAGAAGGAAGAGAAATGATCCCAAAGTGAGGCTCGAGAAAGTTTTGGGATTTCACATGGAAGACCTGCACAATGGCTTGAAAAGTGCAGTGCTTTGATGTCTGTGCTTATACAGCTCCCATTTTCTGTTAAAGAAACCCATTTGAGAAAGAAGCTTCCAGCTAAAGCACTTAAGCTGTATCTCTGGCAGCAATCAAGGGAGTGGTGTTATTTCTCTTAAACATCCTGTTTCTGGAAAGCTAGAATAAGAGTTTTTGTTCCTGGAAGAATGACGTTAGATTGTCCATTTACCTCCAGTAAGTCTATTATCCACTCATTGCAATGCATTGCAACCCTCTGGAGATATTGGAGCATCAGTTTTATTACACTCTTGGCTCTTGGTTACAGTTTTATCGACACCTCAGCTTTATTCAAATGAACAAAATTTTTCCAGTGCACGTACATAATTCTGATTGGAATTATGTTCTTTGGAAGGAGCCTAAGGAAGTACAAGTGACCCACCACACTGAATAGTTATGAGTCTTGTACTCCTCAAGTGAGTGCCTGGGAGAACAGAGGTGGTATGTTTAGATTAAGTCTTATTCCTGATATTTACTCCTGAATTTAAACTGCACAACAACCCATCTGAACTTCAGTGTCTTTATCTTGATTTCCAGTGTCAGGAATATAAAACATGTATTATTCTCCCCGTTTTCATAGAGGAAGACTGAGTGAGATTCAGAGAGATTAAGTTCAAGGTCAATATACTTGATTGGTGATGTAACCAGTCAAAACTAGGGTTCTTTAACATGGGCACTGTTAATATTTTGAGCCAGATAATTGTTTTTGGCAGGATGGCATCTTGTGAATTGCAGGATGTTTAACGACAACACTCCTACTTCGTGCCAGTAGTGTTTGCACCCCTGAGTATCTCTTACCCTAGGTTCAACAACAAAAATGTCTCCAGACATTGGGCCAGTGTCCCTGGGACACAGAAAATAAAATTTTTCCTCAGGTGGAGAGGCACTTTCCAAAGTCCAGGTCCTTCTGGCTTCAAGGCCCGTGGTTATTTCACTGTATCATGTTGCCATTCATATACACCATATGATTTGTCATTTCTAAAACAATTTATGAGGTGAGGATATAGTTCAGTGGTAGAGTTGTATGTTTAACATGGACAAGGCCTTAGATTCAATTCCTAGTACCAACAAATTTAAAAATTATATAAACAAGTTTTTTTCTTTTTTAAAAAAGAAAAACAAATCATGTTATACAAAAATTGATTTAAACCTAACAGTAAGGTCTGTAAAGCTAGTCATCATTATATAGTCACCTTCTTTTGATCTTTTAATGATCCTTGTTTTGCTTTCTACTTGTGTCCACATCAGGTACTCATTTTCCAATTCAGGGGCAGCATTTTTTCCAAAGCCTCTGCCATGCCCCTGGATGACTCTGTATGTTTGATATGAAGTTGACATTTCTTCATTATGAACATTTTTTGTAAGTATGATTTCTCTCCCCATTAGTTGACTGGGCAGCTATTAAGAATACATGACCACTCTTGGAAAAGGCCTGACTACAGGGCTGGCCTTTGGCTGGTATTGGACAACACTGATACAGGGAGCTTTCCCACAATTCCTCAGGTACTGGAAGTGGCCCAAAGTGTTTGTTCTGCAAACAATGTGGTTTGCACTGCAGACTTGCCTCCCTTCCACATTTGCTGAAACAGTTTGCCAAATAGTTTTCTGTTTGGTTTTTTGAATCATGGCGGAAATTTTGTCTTGCTCGCTTTTAAATATGAATGGACATGTACTCCAGCCTTGACCAAAGAATTGATAATAACCTGGTTGGAAGCTTCTGAGAGAGGCTGCCTGACTTATAGAATATGACTCAAGGGAGGCATATTCCTTTCTGCCTCCAGATATGATAATTTTCTGGACATGCTCTTGGTAACTGCCACATCTGTGTCAGATCCAGAGGAGGAAGGTTCCTGTGAGCATAGAGGAGCAGAAGGAGAGAAATTTGTATTTTTGCTGACATATTTGAGCTCCTGCTATGTAAGACTTCTTGGCATGTGAGACAATATATCCTCTTGTTCAAGCAGCTTTTAATTAAATTTCTCTCATCTGCAGCCAAAGCATCCTTGCAGACAATGGAAATAGAATTCTGCTACCTTGTCAAATGAACTAAAATAATAGCTTAAGGAAGATAAACATTTGTTTAAAAAATAATTTATAAAACATCTTTTAAAGGGAGGACATTCAAAAGAACCAGGAGGAGTTTTTTTCCAGAAAGAAATACCATGTAAGTACCCATATGAAGCATTTTATGGTACAAAATAATACTGCTGTTATATAAATTATTTCACACTAATGTCATTCTGAGTTCATGGTACTCCGGAGACAAATTATTCCAGAGCTTCCAATGGAAGTGTCTACATGTCTTGCTCTCCTGAACTGGGGCTCATGCTTATTCATACTTAGAACTGTCACTTTCAAAGGCAAGTATGCACTATGACAGACTGAGCCTCTGGAAACATCCGTGATAGGGCCTGTGAGGTCCAGGCCTTTTGGCTTTTGACCCTGAGCTGAGTCCACAGCCCCTCATCTTGAGTTCCTTAAACCAGCAGCAGCTAACGCTTCAGGCACATCCAGACTTTAGCTGTTAGACACAGATGGCCAGTTCAGTGATGGATGTTCAGCCTTCTGAGCTCAGGCTCCTTCAGCACATGGACTTAGGTTGATTTCCTGTTTATGCTCGGTTGGGAAGAGGTTGCTCAGTCACCACATTAATCAGGGAAGAAATGGCTCAGTTTATGGGACACACAAACAAGATATCTGCCTCTTATCAGCTCAGTGTATAGTTACTGAGTACATCCTTTTGAGAAGTGGTTCTGTAATGTGGGAGAGATGGACTTAGAAGGCTTGAGAAAGATAGCTTTTGGACCTAAAGATGTTGTATATTCTAAGCTGGAAACTCTCCATTGTAGGAATTTCTCGAGAAGAAACTAATAGGAAGATAGATGCTTCATTGTAGCAAGATTAAAACTGAGATCAATTAGAGTTCTTTCAGAAAGGAGACCTTATTAAAAGGTAAATTACTCAAAAATTAAATAGTTACTCAAAAAAATTAAGTTACTTGCTTAAGAAGAAGAAAGAACGAGGGCCGGGGAGTTAGCTCAGTGGTTCCGGCGCCTGTCTTGCAAGCGTAAGGGCCCGGGTTCGATTCTCTGGTAACCACATAACAATACTGGGTGTGGAGACAGCAGCAACCACTACCACATACCACAGTGCCGGGCGTGGTGGCTCACGCCTGTAATCCCAGCACTCGGGAGGCAGAGGCAGGAGGAGTGTGATGTGAGTTGGAGGCTGAGCTCAGGGCCAGCCTGAACCACAAAGCGAGACCCTGTCTCCAAAAACCTAAAGAAAAAAAAAAAAGAAGAAGAAAGAACGATTATACAGACAAGGTAGTACTTAAGTCCAGTTTTTTGTATTCAAAATTCAAGGTTTTTTTGTTTGTTTGTTTTAAGTTTTTTGAGACAGGGTCTCGCTTTGTAGTTCAGGCTGGCCCTGAGCTCAGCCTCAAACTCATATCACAGCAATCCTCCTGCCTCTGCCTCTTGAGTGCTGGGATTACAGGTGTAAACCACCACGCCCGGCAGAGTGGTATGTAGTACTGGTTGCTGCTGGGCGTGAGTCTCCACACCCAGTATAGGCATGTGGTTACCGGGGATCAAACCCAGGCCCTTGCGCTTAGCAAGACAGGTGACGGAACCACTGAGCTAAATCCCCAGTCCCAAAATTCAAGTTTTTTTTTTTTTTTTTTTTTACAGTACAAGTTTAATTGATATTATATATTTTTCAGGGATTTTCATGTTCTTCAAATTCATCATCTTAGTGAACTCACTAATTGATAGTTCTGGAATAACAATTAGGAAAAAATATGTAATCTCAAAAATAGAATTTGTATGTATTTGCCCTAAAATTACAACTACATGAAAAAAAAATACTAGATGGAAACACTGAATAATGAAAATAAAATTTTTTGTAAGTAGCATCACAGGCAGTTTTATTCTCCCTCTTTGGCTTCTATTAATTTTTGGTTTTGCTATTGTTTTATTGTTATTTTGTCATAAAGTTGTTTTTTTCAAGAAATAGTGATGTGAAGGAGACACTGGAACTTTGTTCTTTCAGAATCACTTTTATTTTCCTATTTTATAGTTCCGGTAAATTAGACTCACTTTGGGAGGGAAAGAAAGGACTGTAGGTATTGACTTGCCTTACATCAACTGCATACTGTTCAAGGACAATTTTTGGTTCCTGAAAATTCAGCTCATTATTTTCTCTAAGAGTCAAAGCAAAAAGAGTTACAGTTTCTTCCCTGAGGTGCTGACTTCATCTGAGTGTGATATTCCAGGTGCTATGGTGGGAAATTGTGCGTAACTAACAAGCATCAGGGAATAGGCCACTTTCTCTGGATAAAGAGAAAGTGCTATAAGTACTAACAAGACACATTCTATAAGTCCGACACGACACATGCTATAAGTCGTAACAAAGCTGTGCTATGTGGAGAAACGAAGGAGCCAACAGAAAGGCAGAAAACTTGCTTCAAGAAAAGACAAAGTATATATCTCCATGGAGGATTTATAGTTTTCATTTCTGTAAATAGGAAAGACCTATGGGAATTGGGCTTTCACACAGTGGAAGCAGCCAAACATAGCCCACCTCTCAAGTTCCTTTGGGCATATTTGGCAGAATTGATGTGCTCATCCTAAAGAATGGGGAGTTATATTCAAGGAGAAGAAGGATAAAAGAAACAATAAACTTCTGGCCTGGGTAACTTGGTAACTTCAGAGGTAACAGCATCTTTCTGATTTCACGTTGCTATAAGATTATCTCTAGGACCTGGGTGCTAAGCAGTGACTGCCATCTGGGCCTGCGATAGGCACCCACCTGCTGACCCTCTTCCCAAGTCACCACTAAGGTCATTCTTGGTGATTCCCTTTATTCTTCCAATAAGTATTTGAAGGCTCATGAGCTGGTAAGTGCAGAGACAGGCAATGGGATCTTTAACACATTTATGGTACCTACAATCTGTTTAGGACACAGAAATTAATCAGACAAATCACAAAAATATACATGAGTGATAGGCACTATAATGATATTAGGTTCTAAAACAAAACAACCCTCATAGTTTTAACCAGCACAGTGATGGGCTGAATGGATCTGATCATGATCCTGAGGAAGGCATAACCAAGTGAGAGCTAAAGGATGAGTCAACATTAACTCAGTAAGGAGTAGGGAATAACAGCGCAGTCTAGGCAGAGGAGGGAAAGCGGGCATCAGGGCCTCTGTAAGGGAGGATAAACTCAGCAGGCAGGCCAGCATGGAGAAAGGGACCCCAGCTGAAGCTGGTAGGTGCCAGACCACGTGGAACACTGAGAACTTGGAAGTGGTTTTGTCTTTATCCTAAGAGTGATAGGAAACTGTGGGAGGGTTTTAAAAACTGATTCAGTTTCAGTGTAGAGAATGGTTAATAGGACAGTAAAAGCTCCTGGTCTGTTAGTTTTCCAGGCAAAAAATGATGGTGGCTTTTACCAGTGGGGATACAGACCCAGAAATGGTGAGAGATTCATGAAGAACTAGGTCTTCTGGTCACTACATAAAAACTGAAACACACCAAACCAGATATAAAAAACATTTTTCTGCCAACATATTTGTTGGAGAAATGGAGGATAAGATACTGGAGGTGGATACTGTGGTTTAACTCCTTCAACTTCTAATCCAACTTCCCTTAATGTTCTTTCTTAAATCACAGAGAGGATAGAATGATGAGAATTGCAGCCAGATTTGTAGCCAGATTTGCTACAAATCACCCTTACAGCAAGATTTACACATAGGGTTTAGAATGTACTGGTCAGATGCATTTATGCAAAGCACAGATTTGGAAATGAGATTACAAAGCAGAACAACAGAATTCGAGGCATGCATTTTGCTGATGTGACTTAGAACAGGGTGTGGTCCTGGCAGTTTGGCCAATGTTGTGATTTGACAGATGATAGGGCAGAAGCAGCAGCAAGCTGAGCAGCCCACTGCGGCAGTTCCTGGCACATAAAAGCTTACTATAGGTTGGCTGTCATTATTTATATCTGCTATACTTATAGCAGATAATAATAATAATAATATATATTCCCTATATAATATAACATGTGCTCTAGAGTTCATACTCTGTAATGAAATGCTTAATAATTCTGAGGTATTTGGTCTTGCAAGAAATACTACTTCATGGTTTAATGCATATGACAATGTATATGACTTTGAGATCCTGCTGCTGTTTGATTTTTAAACACCTACACTTCTATAGTATAATATTTTTATTTTTTAGGTTTTTTGAGACAGGGTCTCGCTTTGTAATTCAGGCTGGCCCTGAGCTCAGTCTCAAACTCACATCACAGCAATCCTCCTGCCTCTGCCTCCCGAGTGCTGGGATTACAGGCCTGAGCCACCACGCCCAGCACTATGGTATGTGGTAATGATTGCTGCTGGGGTCAGTCTCCATGCCCAGTATTGCTATGTGGTTACCGGGGATCGGACCCGGGCCCTTGCGCTTGCAAGACAAGCGCCGGAACCACTGACCTATATCCCTGGCCCCAGTATAATATATTTTTAAAAACTGGTTCTATCAATGCTTGGGAGGAAGCCATTCCATTGTTCTTAAAGATGGACAATCTGGAACATCCTAGAAATATTAAACATCTGACAAAAAATGACTCATTTAGAAATAGAATGAGTTGTGGCCTTTTGTTGCACTGACTATCTATTTACATTAAACAGGAAATATATCTGAAGTAGGAAAAATAACACTGTGCCAACTTCTACAAGGATAACTTACTGTAATAAACACACATTTTTGATCAAAAGTTAAAAATGTCAAGAAGACATGCAGGAAGTGACTCTGCTCTGAATTCTTAAAATAATCTGTGTCTTTTCTGAACGGGAAAAGGACATTTCCATTTTTTAGCTTGTACTGTAGTTATTTATATCCATGTTTGATCAACCCTATAGATAAAACTGTAAAAGCAATGAAGGCAGAACACTCACTGATTCATATTTTTATCTTTGTGTGTGTGTGTGTGTTGAGGACCAAATCCAGAGCCTTGTGCTTGTCTTGCAAGCACTCTACCATTAAGCTATATCTCCAACTCTCAGCTTATACGTATCTTTTAAACTGCCTCCTGCTCAGAATGGTTCCCAGCAAAGCTGGTAGTCAATCTATATTTAATCAAGGAGTTGATGAATGCATGCACAGTCCTTGTCATGAGCTAACACTTTAGAAAGCCTGCTATGAGGCTGTTCTTGTGGTACAGAATAGTTTAATTCATTTTTCTAGCTTAAAGTGAAGGGAGGAGATGAGTGGGAGTGTACAGGATGGGAGGTAGCATAGCTCCAAACAAATGTTTTCTCCATTGCTCTGAGGCAACGGATATGGCATAAAAGGGTAAGTAGAGGGAAGGAGATCTAGCCTCTGGACTGTCTGACTATGGTCAAGATGGTAGCAGTCTCTAGGCTTTGGTCCCCCATCCCTCTGTAAAAGGGGTTGATGAACTATAATTCCTTTTTATTTGTAATCACAATTCTAAAACATTCTGAAGACCTTCTGTTCTGGGAATGTCACTTCACCAGCCTTTTACAGATCTCTCACGGTGGCCTTGTGCAGCATGATGTTAAGAAGCCTTCTGAAGCCCTACTCAACTTAGTGAGAAAGTGAGAAGAAAGTCAGCCTTGACTTAATAATGTTGTCTCCATGAAGCAGAGAAGAGAGTAGCAGCAAATAAGCCAAGCTCGTCCCTCATCTAGCTCATCCTTTTCCTCCCAGGACAAAAATGAGACCAGAAGCTCATGTTTAAACTTACTATGTACCAGGCACTAACAAACTGCTTTTACAGTTGTGCTTACTCTTTAGACAGTTTTACTCTTTAGATGTTATTGGGTTTACTCTTTACACATTATTAGGAATCTCTTTACTCATGAGGTTTAGAGAAGTGAAATTTGCCTGAGGTTCACACTCCAGAAATCCATATTCTTCAGCACTTCATTACACTACCTCCTAATTTGTGGGCATCTGCTATGTGCTAGGCTAGTCACTTCCAGCCAGGGATAATTTTGCCCTTCACAGGACAAAAGTCTGAAAACTTTTTGGCTGCTACAATTGGAGATGAGAGGGCGTGGAAGGAGTTCTTGCTTGTGGTGGGTGGGGGCAGAAATGTGCTCAATGTGCACAGCTGCTCACAACAAAGAATGGTCTGCTCCCAGCTTTCACAGTGCTGACCTTGGAACTCTGTGCTAGACTCTGCGGCTACCGGCTACTGTTTTCAAATAGACAATCAAACTCCCACAGTGCAGTAGCTACAATTACTATCTCCATTTTCAGAAGAGAAAAGGTGATCCCGATGTCAGAATCAGGAAGGAGTCATATCAACATAGGAACTCAGGTAGTCAGATTCTAGATGCCTGCAGAGCTCTCTACCTACATTCCATTATGATTAGTTCTTTTACAACCAAAGCATGCAGACTCAGGCAGTACATGCTCATCTGTTTGGAATTTCAAAAATTAAAAACATAGGACCACTGCAAAAAGTCTCTACTATTGTGTGTCTGTGAAGATAAACAATATTACCTCAACCATTGAAGAAGAGGAGCTCTAGAAATTTTTATTATGGAAGTTTTTATTACTGGTCTTCCTCTAGTAGGCATTCAGATTGTTTCCTGAAAAAAACTCCGAGGAGAAAGCTAATTTTAGGACATTAACAAGCCTTTTCAAGAATAGTTAGCTCTGCGTGGGTTTCAACTTTTTCTCTTTTGATTGTAGGAGAGCCTGGAAGCTTATTTAGGAGAAGAGGAAATGAAACTATGAAAAGACACAGTATGATTCTTCTTTTTTCTTGAAGGCAAGGCACAATCTGAATATGAATAACTTTCTCATCCTGTCCAATTAACAGTCTTATGTATGTGTAGGAACACACAGACACACACACACACAGATGCTATTTGGAAAACACTGGGAAAAAAAAAAAAAGCCAAGGATAGGATGATAATTCAAACAATAAGCCCTGTAATACTAGCTACTCGGGAGGTTGACAAGTTAGAGGCTTTGTTGGACAAACTGTCGAGAATTTGTCTTGGAATAAACTATAAAAGGGAAGGGGATGTAGCTCAGTGGTGCAGTGTTCCTTGACTTCAAATCCCAGTGGTGCAAAAGAAAAATAAAAGGCTCCATGAAAGTAAATTCCTGTCTGATTTAAGAGTTGTCTCCTGCAGAAAAACTAGAACTGACAAAGCAGGGTGATGGTGGAGGTGGAGCGAGAGAAAAGAAAGAAGGAAACTGGCTTGAGGAGGGGTGGGGTGGGGAAGATTTGAAGAGGGGTAGGGTGGGGTGAAATTACTGGTAAGAGAAGGAAAAGGGGAAAGCAATGTGAGCAGCTCAGGCAGACCGGGCTGACCTGGGCAAGGTGCCGCCTTGAATTCAGGATGAATAGTTTGCACACCTGGCAGACACTAGTGTGCAGCAGTTGTGTGTGTTGTGTGATTTCAGAATCTCCGAGTCCTTCGATTTGCAATCTTTAACACAGTGTGACCAGCATGACAGTCAGTTTGTTCTGAAGAATCTCGGGATCCCTCCCGCCCTCGCCTGACGCCTGCTGCCTGTCAGAGCCAGAGCAGACAGGCCAGGCACTGCCTTGGCGGATAAATGAAATGCTGCTGGCATAGCTGCGGAAAGAGCCTTAGAAAGTGTGCTCGGTAAATGCCCATCCTCTTCCCACCCGCTGCACCGAAGGCATTTCCAGGCATTAAAGTGATCCTGAACTATCAGTGGCTTGCATTCAATCTAGGCATGTAGCCTGAGCGGGAGGGCGG
This sequence comes from Petromus typicus, assembly GCA_004026965.1. Classification (NCBI taxonomy): domain Eukaryota; kingdom Metazoa; phylum Chordata; class Mammalia; order Rodentia; family Petromuridae; genus Petromus; species Petromus typicus. The sequence goes on along the minus strand of PVIR01020945.1, from coordinate 17,740 downwards.
GCAGGCAAGTGGGACGAACCTCTCCGCCTATCCAGGAGCATCTGGACTTTAATTGTAACCACACTGCACCCCTCCTCCCGCCCCGCAGTCCAAGGGAACTGTAGGCTCGAGCGACCACTCTTCTCTCATCCGGCCCTGGGCTCCAGGCACGACTCCGCACGACAGGTTCGAAAGCGGCCCACACCCTTTCTGTCCTTCAGCGTCCGTCCTAACACTTCCCCTCCACGCGTTCTCTCCATTTCTCGACCTCCCCGCAGCAGTGTGACTTTTCCGTGTGTCTTGGAACTATTTTAAAGTAACCCTTCCCGTGCCGCCTTCATTTCTCTTTCATGGCGCGGAGAGCTATTCGACCAACATTTATTAGCGTCTAACGCTGGCCGCCAGGAGCCCCAAGCTCAACCTCCCTGCGGCCCTATTGACCCTCCAGTCTCCCTACCTGTCCTGAACTCGGGACCCAACTCTCCAGGGGCTTCACTAAATCCACCCGCTTCCGAGGGCATCGTCCCACCTCCTTTCCAAAAACGGCTTCTGATTGGTGATAGTGGCGGTCACTCCGCGTCCCACTCCTTATGGCCCCGCCCCACAGAGGATGCAGGCTCCTCCCCCGTACCGCCCCTGGCCTCGCAGCTCCTGCTAATCCAGGCTGCGCGCGCGAAGTTGTGGGCAAAGTACTGGAACCGGTCGTGGTAGAGACGCCGGAGAGCGGGCCGGGACCGGAGAACCCCGGCGCCAGGCGGCCACTGTGGGGGGCGAGAGCCGACCCCTTTTCCTTCGGCGAGCGGAGGTCCGCGCCCGCGTTGCCAGCTTGGAACTGTGCTGTGCTCTCGGCTGGGCGGGAGAAGCCGGCGCCTTCTTCTTCCCGGGCTGCGCGAACCCGGAGCCGGCGCCGGGACCCGAGCTGCGTCCCCCGCGGCGGGGCGCGCAGGTAAGCAGCGAGGCGCTCGCCCGAGAGGTGCTGGGGCGCCGGGACCTCGGCGGCGACGGGGCCCGAAGGGCCGCGATTTCGAGGGGCTCTGCCAGTCCCGGTTCTCCGGGGAAAGCCGGCCGCTGGGCAGCCCTGGCCGGGGCTCGCCCTTGCTGTCGGCTGCAGTCCCCGGGAGGACAGACCAGGTGCTGCCCGCTCCGGTGTTGTGTCGGTCGAGAAACAGCCCAACCTTGTGGACGGCGAGCGGCAGCCGGGATGAGGGGCCTGGGCGCGGGTGCGTGAGTTCGCGGTGCCGTCCCTGTCGGGCGCGAGCGCCGCTCCGGGCCAGACGCCCAGGAAACCTGCGAACTCGGGCCAGGCGGAGGCTTCGCCACATCCGCGGGCTGGGCGGGGCGGGGCGGGGCGGGGCGCGGCGAGGCAGGCGGACCCCGGCGCCGCTCGGCCCTGCGGGCGTCTTGTCTGCTGGAGTCCGCACCGGCCTGTCTGCTCCGGGGTGTCTGGGCTGGGGCCGAGGGCACCTGCGCTCTCTCGGATCCCTGGGGAGCGTTTCCAGCCTCCAGAGTAGCTGCTGGCCCTGCCGTACGTTGTCCAGATACTTCTTAAAATAGGGCGTGCCGCCCTGACTCTTGTTCCTGACGGCTGCTGAAGTCGTCCCTTTCTGTGGGCCTGGGAACTGCCTTGAGGAGCTGCAGTCCCTACAGACGTCATACTGGCCCTTGGGTTTTGATTACGGGTATGGAGACATTTAGAAATATCTCATTGTAACCAAGAACTGCAAAACAGATACTTCCAGAAACAGGTAAAGGCTCCGTTCTGGCTTCTCCTTCCAAATGTCATAGAAGGTAAGGTCCCCCTTCTGGCCAGAGGAGACCAGTCAGGCCAGGCCAACTCCCCACCACAGTTTGCTGTTCGACACAGCACTTTTTTCTCCCTGAAATAATCTGTTTTTTCACTCTTTTACATTCCCCTACCAAAATGTAAATTCCAAGAGAGCAGAGACTTGATTTGTCTTCATTTCATAACAAGATTCTCAAGTCATGAATACTGCTGACACACAGTAGGTTTGCAGTACACACTTATGGAATGAATAACTGTAAAATATGAAGAATGGTGATTTCATAGCTGGTTTTGATTTCCTCTTTATTTTTTAGATTGGGAAAATTAACAATTAGTAATAACTACAAATGATGAGCACCTACTAACCACCGAGATGTGTGCTAGTGCAGACAGATTACTTCATTAAACATCACAGAAGCCTTTCTAGAAAGGCACTTTTCGGCAGATGGGATTTATGGTTCCAGCAGGTTAACTGGTTTTCTCAGGGTTATTCTGGTAGGTCTAGGATTCCAGATTATTTTTTCTTTGCTGAGCCATTTCCAAGAAACTAAAATTTAGTTTCTACCATTATAGCCAGTAGACATTTAGCGTTATTTGTAACAAAGCTGTTGCTCAGCCAAAAGATTTGTTTTATTATTGAGCAATATTTTCAGTAATGGCTAATAGTTACGTTGCAGTCCGTCTTCTAGCAGGCTGTCATAGGCTATGTTATCACATCATCTTCACCATCTTGATAGACAGTGCTATGATACCATCTTCATTTCTGGGCTGAAGAAATAATTTAGGCTTCAGGATTTTGCCCAGGGTGAACTGTAAATTGCTGAGGTAGATTTTGTTAGCCTTTCTGACTCTACACTCCGTCTGTTGCTCCACTATTTAAATAGATGCTAACTCACAATGATAGACCCTAGTGAAACAATGTATTAAAACTGTCAAGGTGGCGCGTTGTAAAACTTCTGATGCCAGTATCAAGTGTCTAGGTGTTCTGGTTTCAGATTTGTTGAGACTGAATGCCATTGATTTTTGTGGTTGAGTATTTGGTTTGTGGGTCTGATAGACTGGAGGCTTTTAATAAGAAAGGAAGGAAATCTTCATTTCATCTAAATCTAAAAAGGAATCAGGCTGGTTTTACCCACTGTGGTAAATAAGTTTTGAACAGTGCTGCTCTATACCTCTTAAGAAAAGTGCTTGAAAGTCGAATTGTCTCTCTGACTTTCAGGTTGTCCAATAGGTAGAAACCACTAATCCTAAAAACTGCAGCAGCAAACTTTTGGTAACATAATGACATTTCAGGTCTTTTCTCACTTGAATTGAGGGTGTGAAGAAGTTGGAAAAGAGTGGCATGGTCAGGCCAAAGAGGACGTGAGGAAGTAGAGATCCTTTCTTTCTTCTACTGCATTCTGGTTTTGGGAGTAGCACAGTGTCTTTCCCTGCTTGAGGATCTGAAAAATCCACAATTTTATTTCTAATGTGCCTCTTTGCAGTACTGCATTTTCTTGTTATCCTTTCCATTTTAGGAGTGCTCCGGGGAGGGTTGGGGTAGAACACCCATCGAAATGAGTGTATGGAACACTAGGGAAGCTGGATGCTCTTAAGTTGAAAAAGCCTTCTGTGAATAACTGAGAGTTGTTTATGTTTTCCTACAAATTCCTTTCCTGTCTAATCTAGTTATCCATCAGCCTTCTGGCCCTCTTCCCTGGCAACTTCTTTCTTAACTTCTGGGTTGTTACTGTTGAGACTAGTTCGTATTCCCTCCAGCTCGAGTCAGTATAAGTCTCAGCATCTTTCACATGGGTCCTTTCCTGTTATCTCTGAACTTTCTTAGTTAAGACTTTTAGGAACTTCTCTGCCCCACCTTCACACTGCCTACAGGTAGATTTTTCTGCCTCTGTCTCCCCTTTAAACCGTGGATGGTCAGGTAAATTCTTTCAGGTACTCTCATTATATTGTCAGAAATAATATAATGGCTCATATAGTTAGTAACATAACACAGTGACAGCAGTGAATTTTCACGTGCTGGTGCTATTTTAGGTGCTATACATTGTATTCAGTCTTGAGAACAACATTAGCAGGTGCTGTTACACCTTCATTCTCCATATGAGGCTAGGGAAAATAGTTCAAGTCTACTTTGCAACTGTAGTAAATATTATAAGACTCAACTCTCATGCCTTTTTTCTGCTCATTTAAGTATAGACTCACCGCAAGTCAGGATTTAGCAGCCTGAGCTCAGCCTTGACCTTCATTCCATCATTCCTCAACTCCGTGTGCCTATGGTCTGTACTTTATTGTCACAGAAGCTTTTTGTCTTTGTGCATACACTCCTGTGACCTAGAAAGCTCTCTCAGTGTCTCTCCCTGTGAAATCCGAAATCTTTCAAGGCTGAACTCATAAACTACCTGACCAGCTTGATCTCTCTGAACTCAGACTCTTAAGAGCATTTTTAAAAAACACAAAAGTGAATCATCTCAGGCTTTTCCATCCAGAGTCATAGCTCAACACTCATCATTTGCTGTTGTCTTTTTTAGTCTTAAGTTGTCTTTAGTCTTTAGTACTAAGCAAAGTACCTTACCCTCTGGGGCCATGTAGCATGGGCCTTGGCCTCCCAATTTTGCCTAGTCTTTTGCTTGTTTAAGCTAAACAAGATATAATTGAGATATAATTCATGCATCTTCTGTTCACACATCTGAAATACCCAGTGGTGCAACCATTGTAACAATCATTTTAGAACATCTTGTCCTCCTACTTTAGTCAATATGTGGCCTTGTGTCTGGCTTCTTTAACTTAGTAACTTTTGAAGGTTTATCCCTATTGTAGCAAGAATCAGTAGTTCATTTTTTTCTTTATAATCCTTTACTGTATGTATATGTCATGTTGTATGTACCCATTTGCCAGGTGGTGAAACTGGTATTGTTTTTTAAAGCTTTCCCGACTGATCCTGATATGCAGTTAGAACAAAGCGGGAAGTTTCTTGGAGTCTGGTTCACTGAGTGTCTTGGGGCTGGAGCTGTGCCTGACACAGATAGATGTGTAATCAACATCTGCATAGATAAAGCGTTTTACTGAAAATATGACTCCTTTCATGTTGCAGGGTCATCAAGGACTGCATTTTTTCTTATGCTGCCGTAGCCCTGTGTGCCAGGGCCTTGGTACACAAAGCAAGTCCTCTATAACCACTGTGCCACCTCCTCAGCTGTCAGTCTGGTCACTGACGAGAAGTTGATTGGCTAGATCCCAATTTGAATGTGTTAACTCTTAAAAAAAGATAATTAAAGAAATTTGAACATGTGTAAAATGCTATGATTTTTAAGATTTGCATTAAAATAATCTGAGGGTAGGGAGGAAATATAGAGGAAAGTAGGCTGTCTGTGAGTTGTGATTACTGAAGTTTGGTGATGTGTTATTGGGAATTTAATGCCATTCTTGGCATTCTTTGGGAGTTTTAAGGCCATTGGCCACACATGATTATTGAGCAGGAGAAATTAGGCTAATTCTTATTGATGTCATATAAGGATAAAATACACATTGAATTTTGAAGACAGTTTAAAAAAGATTGTAAAGATATTTCAGTAAGTTTTTATTGGTGTCATATTAAATGAAATTATTTTGGATATATTACAGTAATGTAGAATCATAACTAATTTCATCTATTTTATTTTATTTTTTAATTGGCTACCTAAAATTAATATTCCTTATATAGCTTTAACATATTTCTGTTAAATAGTGCTGCTCTGTGTTGTTAACACATGAATTTTTTACAAAAGCCTAAAATAATAATTTTTTTGGGGGAAAGCAATCCTGTTCTATGAAAAGTCAGATAATATTAATTGGTTTAAAAATTCTTCTTTGCAGAAACTAATAGTACTCAGGCTGTGGCCTTTTATTTTCATTCCTGGGCTTATTCATCTATGTGAAAACTTAAAAAAGTTTTTTATAATACATGAAACAATGTCATGAGAGAATAGAAGAGTTGTTCCTTTGGTTATTTGTCTGATTCTTTTGTTTTGAGGTAGATGAAACATTCCCTTCATCTTGGAGAAGTATAGAAAATGGATTGATAATTCCTTCTTCTTACTCACATCTTACACTTCTGAAGTTGAATTTTCCCCACATCTGCTTTACACCTGCCTCGACCTATATCTGTTGTTTTTTTTTTAAGAGCTAGAACATGTTTGTTTGTAGACTCCCCAAAATCTCTAAGTTGCTTTCATATAGAATTTCTTTAGTTGCAAATAATGTCACCTAGATATGTGTATTTACTTATAAAATAGTAAGTAAGAGTAATAAACCTAGTTCTCTGAAGAGACGTGGGCCAGGAGAACTATACACAAATGACTGACTTGAATGGAAGGAAGAACAGAATGAGAAGCCCGGGGAGGGGGGCAGCAGAGGATCACAGACCATCCGTACCAATAGTTTGTTTTTCTTACTCTGGAGAGCTAAAATACAGAGATCCATTTTTTAAAATATTGTGTGGGTTAAACTCTTCTTTATATAACATTTCTCCACTTAAACATTAAAATATACTAGAAGGGATGTTTCCCACCCTTATTTTCTGTTAATATCAAATACTATAATAGTCACAAGAAATTTAAGTGTAAGTTTTCTAGAGCAGATATTCCTTCCCAAATCAGTAGCATAAATAGGGAACAATCAGAAATATTTAGAGGGAAAAGCTTTAATTTCACAAATATGATTAAACTTGAAATAAATGCGTCCTTAGAATTAAAGCAGGTGCTGGTTTTTGTTGATGCATTTCTTAAGTATTTGTTGAGCATGTGCTAAGTTTGTGGCACAAGGGGGTGAGGTGATGAATTAGACAAGTGAAAGCTTTCTTCAGGCTAGAGAGGATATAGATGTTAAACAGAGAATTCATTAATTATAGTGGTGATACAAAGGCTCAAAAGAATGAGTCTGGATTTTAATTGGGACTCTAGGGAGGAAAGTTCCATATTTCTGTAGGTCATGATGGAGGCAGGAAGGATCTGAAAATGGAAAAGAGCATAGGGAATCCTCCTGGGAGGAGAGATGAGCGGAGCTCTGCCCTTTTGTGCCTTTCTACTACTTGTGGGAGGCTGTGTAGAACCGGGAGGAGGTGTGTTTTAGTTTGTCTTCCAAAGGTTTGAATTTCTCTTTAGGATGCTGCACACAGGTTGGAATAAGGATTGAATTTGAAGCTGAATTTATACCACCTTTGTAACTAGATTGTATGATCTCTAACAACTTGTCCTCAAGAATTGCACTGAAGGTAGCTTTAAAAAATTTATTTTCTTTCTTTTTCAATACCAGGGATTGCATTCAGGATCTTTTGCTTGTGAGGCAGGTGCAGTGCCACTGAGCTAAATTCTCAGCCCTGAAAGTAACAGTTGTTTAAAATAACTTGCCAGCTCTGAGTCTCCTTTAACTCAGTTGTCTGGCATCAGAGAATAAGTGAGCTAGGGGTTCTTGAGGGCCTGAAAGAACATAGAGGCAGCCCACTTTGGTTTCTCTCATAGGTTCAGAGCTCCTTGAAACTCATTTCTGACATATATGGAAACAACTCAGGTTTGCTCCTTTTGAAGTTTGTGGTAGTCCTTAGGGAATAAGTAGCTATGGCATTAAAAGTGGTAATTATAATATAAAGAGCAATAATAATAATGGCAGCCAGTAGCTGCTGAGAGTTTACCAAGTGTAAGGCTCAGGCCCTTACTGAGACTACCTCATTGGATCTTCTTATATATATGTTGTTTATTGTCATTCCAAGGTACTACTAGTGAGTGAATAGAAGGTGCAGGCAGTTGCTTCTGATTCTCCAAAATCCACCTGCCATTTCTGATTTCCATTTGAGAAACCACTTGCTTTTAGATATAATTTGCTGGGATCCGAATGGGGAGCTCTTTTTCCTCAACTTTGTGTAGCCTTATGTCAGATGTTTCCTCCTGGACTCTGGAAAGGCAAAGGTCTAAAGGCAAAGGTCATGGAGAGTCTGCTGTATGTGTCCTGCCCAGACTATTTCTGATGGTACAATATTGGAGTGATCTGGCTTTCAATCTGTGGAGCTGTGTTAGGACTTGTCTTCCTTTCACTTCTTGAACTGATATTTCTTTCTAGTACATTTTCCTTGGTTTTATTTGCCAGATTGGTTTCTGATACTTTCATCTAAAGAAATGCAGCACAGGCCCATAGTTTACTGATGGTTTCAAAGAGAGTAAGTAAGTAGCCAAGCTGGGGTCCATTCGTGTCGTTCTGCCTGCTCCACCCTTTTGCCCAGAGAACTCCTATAGGTGATGGACAGGATTTGATTGGTGGACGGTAGTACCCAAGGAGCAGAGGGTGGATCCAATACCAGTGGCACCTCAGGGCCTTGGGCCACTGCCTCTTTGAGTTGGACTGCGTGGACTAAGTGAAATCTACACCTAACTGACAACTAGCTTGGACTGAGAGAGTAGGCTTAGTGGCAGAGCACTTGCCTGGCATGCATGAAGTGCTGGTTTCAATCCCTAGTACCATAAACAATAAATAACATCTACCTTGAGAGGATTTCTTCTTTCATGACATGTTTATACATACTATGCTACAATTTTCTGAAGGTTTTCATTCTGAGATTTGATATATTTCTAAAGTAATGATTTCATTGTGTGATTCTAGATGATGTACCAGCAACACCTGGGAATTTGTTAATGGTGCACATTTTTTAGTCTGGAAGTGGGTCCCCAGAGTTTGTTTATATAAGTCCTTCTGTTGAGTCTCATGTATCTTAGAGTTTGAGTCCTAGGCATTGTCATATTAAAAATCAATTATGAGCCAGGCTCGGTGGCTGACACCTATAATCCCACTTGGGAGGCAGAAGTAGGAGGATTGCCGAGAGTTTGAGGCCAGCCTGGGCTATATAGTGATTTTAGAGCCAGCCTGAACTACCAAGCGAGGACCTACCTCAAAAAACTGAAAAAGAAGAAAGAAAGTTAGAAAGAAAAAATTATTATATTTGAGTTGCTTCTTGGAAGCTAAGACTTGGTAAGGGATATTAGTCTCAGCCCTTCCCCTCAAAAAATAGCCAGCCTGGTTTGGGAGAAGCACATTAAAACACAATAGTGGATTTAGCTCAGTGGTTCCTGCACTTGCCTCGCAAGTACAAGGTCCTGCGATAGATCCCAGTAACCACGTACAACAATGCTGGGTGTGGTGACTCATGCCCACAAGCAGTCAGTACCTCATACCACAGTGCCAGGGCGTGGTGGCTCACGCCTGTAATCCCAGCACTTAGGAGGCAGAGGCAAGAGGATTGCTGAGTTCAGGATCAGCGTCAACTACAAAGTGAGACTTTGTCTCAACCCCACCCCCCAAAAAACCCCCACAATAGTAAGGAACAGAGGTGAGTGTGTGTGTGTGTGGTTGTGATACAGGAGTACAGAAGGAGTAATGGGAAATGCTTTTGTAGAGAAGTTTCTGTTTCAGCCAACCTTGAAAGGACAAATACGACAGAAATGAAGGACGGAATGGAGGACCTGACAGAGGATATTTTAGATACAGCCAAAGCATAGGAAGGGACTATTTTGATGGGAATAGGGACAAGATATGTAGGAATGCAGAGGTAGGTTTGTACCCAACTAAATCCCATAGTAGAAGTCAGAACTATTTTATGTATGGTGAACAAAAAAGTGACAGCGGGAGATCTCTCAGAGGAGAATCTGGTGGTGGTGGTAGAGGAAGCTGGGGGCTGAGACTCTAGGCACAGGATTGTGAGATATGAATGATTATGCCTGCAGTGGGAGAAAAAGAAGAAAGACATCAAAACCTTGAAAAGTTAGAACGATTGCATTAGTAATGGAGGCTACAAGTTGGCCTAAGAGAAAGGAGAATGAGAAATAATAAGTGATGTACCACAGTCAGGCAAAAAGAAAATTTGAAACCTTTGTCACTCCATCTACCAAAATAAATTCCACATGGATCAAAAGTTTAATGTTCAAACAAGTAAGAATATAGGGTAGAATTTCACTTTAATAATAATAGAAGTGGAGAGTCTTTTCTAGGTGAGACATAAAATCCAGAAGCTATAAGACCAACAAAAAAGATTCATTTGAGTACATAGAATTTTTGCAGGATTATTTCTTTTTAGCTATTTCAAAAGGTAACCAAAATTTTTGGAAGATAATTATAATTAATTTCAAAAAGATCTCTTTACCAATGTATAAAACACTCCATCAAATCAATAAGAGAAACTTTTAAACATAAACCTTTAAATATAAAACTTTAACCTCACTCCTTAAAAAAAATGCAAATTAAAACTTTACTAAGATGCCATCTTCCTCCTATCAAATTGGCAAATATAACAAAGGTGATAAGAGTGTTGGCAAAAGTTTGAGGAAATATGTATTCATACCTTATAGTTGTGCCAGATCTCTAGAGAGCCATTGGTGGTATTATATCAAAACTACAAGTGCATGTTCTCTTTGAATCAGCAAAGAGATTTTAGAAATTTATCCCGTAGATATGCAAATGTGAGAAATGACACATGTGTAAAATTATTTATTACAGTGATGTTTGAATGATTAAATGTTTAGAAGTAATTATTCTCATCAGAAGGTTCTGCTTAATAAATACAATTAATGAGGCAGCTCTGTATCTTCTGATATGGAATGAACTATAAGATTTATTATTCATTAAGAAAGCAAGATGGGACCGAAGGTATAGCTCAGTGTGCAGCACGTGCCTGGCAAGTTTGAGGCCCTGAGTATGATTTCTCATACCAAAAAAAGGACAAGGTTTAAAATACAGAATGCAGAGCTGTATGGTATACATATACTTTATTTAAAGGTATGCATGATATGTATCCATTTGAAATATTTTTTATATAGGTATGCACACATATGTATATATATTTATGCATATGTGCACACACATATAAAGCTGGTGGATTGGTCTGCTTATACTGTTTGTGCTGACCAGTTGTATCCATTTCTTCCGAAGATCTTAGATTGTGACTTGTGTTGGTTGTGTGAGAGCAGTCATGATGGGAGTATTTACGCCATGGAAATCAATAGACATGATAATTCTGGGTGTTTATATTTTTCCAGCAGAATGGTTCATAACTATTTATTTGTACTATGTGTATGTAAGTATAAAATATCTTGACAGATACACAAGAGGTTAGTAACTTTAGAATCTCCCAAGAAGGGATAGTGGGAGGTAGATGGATAGGTGTAAGACTGAAATTGTTCCTTTTGAGTTTTGTTCCAAGTGAATATATTACTCATTCTGAAGTAAATCTATAAAACAACCAAAAAGTCACTCTAGTGTTTCAGGTTTGTGTGTCTGTGTTATTTATTGGCTATGGTTGGCAGTTATGGAGGAAATAGAAAAATGAGACGATCTCAGAGAAAAAGAATGTTTCTGGTTTTGAGCATGTGAGCAGAACTGTTACTCAGTGAAGTGATTTACAGGAGCAAGTCTGCAGAGAGACAAAGCTGAAGGTCAGCTCTGGGTCGCTGGTTTAGTTGACATTGCTATGGTTGAGGTTTCTGAGGGAGACTTAACCTGTACAAACTGTAGGCCAGAGGAGAAAAGTGGGTACATGTGGTGACTTGCCCTGTCTCTGTTCCCTGTTAGGGATACTGCGTTTGTCCTACCAATTCTTTTATTTTATAAACATCCACATACAAAAACTTAGGCTCACATTTTCCCCAATTAGGTTTTCAGCTCAGACTCTCTAACCTACTGCAGTCTTAACTTTGATGAGTGCACGCACGTCACTAAGACATGATACCAGTAAAAATCAGAAAGGAAAGGGACAGAGGCTATGGCCAAACCTCATTCAGAAAGAGGACTGCAGGCTTCTGCGTGCAGATCTGTAAATGCAGCAGGCTTCTCACTTGTATTTCCTGTTCTTCTAGTCTTTGGTACCACAGATCAAAATAGCTTTCCAGCTTGTAACTGCATCATGTGTTTCTTGATTAGGGGCCTGGAAGTCTCTATTGTTTCCTGGCACTCAACGATCTTATTTTCGTAGGTATCCATCTGTAGATGGAGCTTAGATAAAAGAGCTGCCTTTCTGAAACACAGGTTGACAAATGCCAGTGACCAGAGGCTAGAATGTGAGACTTTGTATTTTCTCTGTGAAATGTAAGATATGTGGTCCTGACAGGTGCTCTGATTTTCTTTCATGGCCAAGAACTTCACAGACTTGGGTAGAATAACTGTGTTCTAAGAGATGAGATAGCTCAGTCTCCATGTAGATGTTAACTCACGCTGTGGTGCTTAGTAAGCTTTGGACTTGACTGCATCGCCGCAGAGAGCAGTGTTTCTCCCCTAACTAGTTGTTAACAGATGTGACAGAGGCATCACAGAAAATGAGCACATGATAACTAGCTGATGTGCGATTGTGTGAATGGGACACACAGTGATAGGTGTCTCGGGAACAGTGATTCTAAGCTTCAGCAGCACCACAATGTCCTGAGGGGCTTTTTGAACACAGGTTTCTGGACTCCTGTTTCTGACTTACTGGATTTGGAGCAGAACCTGAGATTCTGTGTTTTGAACAGGTTTTCTGAAAATGAGGATGCTGCTGGTCTAGGGACCAGTTTCTCTGGGCTGAAGACAAATTGTGACCATCCCTGAGTCTGGCCTCATCTGGGAAAGAATCAGAGAATTCTGGTTATTTTGTGAGGCATTTCTAAGTTTGTAAAAATCACTTTAAAATATTGTTTCTGCTGTGGTTTGAAATGTCCCCCAAACACTGTGCGCTAAAGGCTTCGCCAGCTGCCTGGGAGGTGGTAAGACCTTTGGATGTTGGGGTCTAGTGGGTGGAAGTCAAGTCACTGGAGGGGGTCCCTTGGAAGGTGTATGTCAAGGGACACCCCGGCCCCTTCTACTTTCTTGCCTTTCTGACTTCCATGAAGGGCACAGTCTTGCTCAGCCACGATATTCTGTTTCCACAGGCTCCAAGCAGCGGGGCTGAGTGACCAGGGCAGAAACTCTGAAACCATCATCTCAAATAAACCTTTCTTTGAGTCAGATTTTCTCACATTTTGTTGGTAATGGAAAGCTGACTAATACAGTGTCTCAAAACAGCCCTGTGACCTGGGCAGGGCAGCTGAAAAAAACGGACTGCCAGTAGATGAGTGACTTACCCTGGGGACACATGTTTGGGCTGTGCCTTTTGTCCTAACTGTAGAAGTAGTGCTTTTCCTACATTGTCCTTGTAGCTGGGAAAAAGCTTACAGCTCATCTCCTCTGAAAATACTTAGTCTGTCCAAGTTTGTTTTAATCTCATATTCCCAACACAAAAATAGCTTTTAATTTTAGAAAGTTTTAGTTACACAAAAGTGGAGATAGCACAGAGAGTTCCTATACACCCTAACCCAGCTTTCCCTGTTAGTAACTCCTAACGTTCCTACCATACACTTGTCCCAATTAATGAACCAATACTGATATATTAACTAGAAATCATACTTTATTCAGATTGCCATAGTTTTTTTTTTTTTTTCCTGATGTCCTTTTACTGTTCCAGGATCCTGTGCAGAACACCATGTTATGCTTAGTTGTTATGTTTCCTTCATCTCCTCCTGGCTGTGACAGTTTCTCAGATGTCTTAGTGCATTTTGTGCTGCTGTAAGTGTACCTGAGACTGGGTAATTTATAAAGAACAGGCGTTTATTCCTTCACAGTCTGGAGGCTGGGCATTCCAATCCTCAGGCACTGATGTGAGTATGGGCCTTCTTACTGCATCGTCAGATGGGGGAAGATGGGAGAGCAAGCCCACACCCCACTCTTTCCCATTTTAAAGTGGCACTGATCAGTTCGTGAGGGTTCCATCCTCCTGGCTTGAATACTTCCCTAGAGGTCCCATTTGTCAGTGCCATTACACTGGGGATTAAGTTTTCAGTGTACACATTTGGGAGAACATATTTAGTCTGTAGCATCAGGCTTTGTTGCTTTTGATGGCCTTGGTGGTTTTAAAAAGTAGTGGTCGTTATTTGGTAGAATATTCCTCCATTGGGATATGTCTGATGCTTTCTCATGGTTAGACTGGGTTACAGCTGTGAGGGAAAAAGCTCTCAGAAGTAAGATGCCATTCTCAGCATGTCACATCAAGGGAAGCAATTATCATGATTTGAGTTTGTGTTCATGTTAACTTTCATGGTCTGGACATGGTAGTTTTTGTCATGTTTCTGCACTGTAAAGTTGTTTTCTCCTCCTTTTTCCATTTTGTACTCTTTAGCAGTCACGTGAGCAGCCCATGATAAGGAATAGGGAGTCACACTCCACCTTCATGAGGTTAGAGAATATCTGAATTATATGGTGTCCCTCTGTATCACATGTTTTTCCCCATGTATTATTTCATTGATCATTAGTATGGATTCATGGGTTTCTTCTTTATATTTCAGATTAAAACTCAATAGTACTTTCTTTATTGTGTTGCTCAAATTGTTTTAGTTTTGGCTTCTAAGAAGGGACTTGCTTACTTGACTCTTCTGTCTTCATAAAACCCATACTGTGCACTTTTTTGAGACTCATTTTCTGGCATTTTATGGTGCTCTAGGCCCAGCTTATATATTCCCTGTTCCAGCCCTAGAATCTTTTCATTTTTAATGTTAATTTTGATCCACTAAATCAGCTTCACCATTCAGAGTGAAAAGAACTGACCTATATCTCTGTAAGACCCAACTTGACATAAAAACAGCCATTTTGTTAAAAGCCTCCACCTTGTATCCGGTAACCTCCTTCTGAACCCGGAACTTGTCTCCTTGGGAACTGTCCACCGAACTGATATGCGCAGCTGCAGATTGTATGTTTTTAGAACACTATTCTGCGGTAACCAGTGATCTAATCATTGTTGTTGGCTTCTGTAACGACTCCATTCTGCACTTTAACAATAGAATTACTTAATCGTTCCTGCGTAGAAACCACCTGGTTAAAAAAAAAAAAAAAGAAAGAAACCACCTGTAACAGGTGTGTGTGTGGGGGTAGTAGATTTTCTTTTTAAATACTGTGCCCCAGCTTGCCACTTTGCCTTCTTCTATATGGAAGGCTGGCCCTCACCTGAGTAGTAAAGCTCTCGGTTGGAATTTAAGACCATATTGTGTCCTGAGAGACTGTTTTGGTGGGACTTGGTCCCAACAATCTGCCTATCATATTTTATTTTAGTTGCAGTATCAGGGATCAAACTCAGGTCCTTGTGCTCCATACCTATCATATTCTAAAGATCAGATAATTATCACTTCGGAAAATGAAATACTTATCCAAGGCCACTGTTGTTTGGCCAGGATCAAGAACTGAACTTCTAGGGGCCGGGGAGTTAGCTCAGTGGTTCCGGCGCCTGTCTTGCAAGCGCAAGGACCCGGGTTCAATTCCCCGGTAACCACATAACAATACTGGGCGTGGAGACTCACCCCAGCAGCAACCAGTACCACATACCACAGTGCCGGGCGTGGTGGCTCACGCCTGTAATCCCAGCACTCGGGAGGTAGAGGCAGGAGGATTGTGATTTGAGTTGGAGGCTGAGCTCAGGGCCAGCCTGAACCACAAAGCGAGACCCTGTCTCAAAAAACCTAAAAAAAAAAGAACTGAACTTCTAGTCCTGTGTCTTTTCTACCAAACTCTTGCCTGAGGGGCTAGGCTATATATACTCCTGTCTCACTTAGTTCTTTATAAATTGGCAATCTGATGTGACCTTTACTGGGTGCACCAGAGTAGATGTCACATCTGTGCCCAGAAAGGGGAAAGAGGTGCTGGCCAGATTCCTTGTGGAGGCTCCATAACGATTTGGTGTTATCCAGTCAGAACAGGCTTTTTCAAACGAGTGAACAAGTTGCAAATTCACAGAATGTGACTGCTGACACGAGTGCTGAATGAGCATTTTGCACCTGTGGTTGGTCACATGACTGACCTGTTTTGTGAGAGTAAGAGCCAAAGGGAGGCTTGTAGATTCCAACATATTCTTTTCAGTTCTTCTCTTTTCCTTAGAGGAGTATGAATTTAAGAAACAAGTGAACTCAAATAGCAAAACCATCAGATTTCACCTCTTTCTGTGAACTCCTGGGGACTACAAAGCCAGAATTGAACAGACAGGTTTTTGGTGTCCTAAACACTTAAACAACTTGGTATTAGGATTAGTTGTAAATGAACAGTTATGTCAAGAGGTACATTTTCCTTTGTGAGGCAGGAAATAATTTAATCATCCATACAAAGATTCTTAAGATACAGGGAGTGAGAAGGGACAAATTCATTTCGTATTCATTTCTCAGAATGTTTCATTTCAAAAGATTTTTATTTTAATTTCTTTTTATTGTTAAGGCTGGACAATTTGGCTGGAGAATTATTACTATAAAGGTTTTTAAAAGAAGAAGGCAGCAGTAATGCATTAGGACACTGATTTGCAAGTCACAGAAACTTACTCAATATTAGGACAATCAAAAGATAACTTATTGGCTTACATTAGTAAAAGTTCAAGAGTAGATAGAATTAGCTTTAGGTGTGGAGTTAAGGGCGTGATTCATGTCACTCAATGCCTTATTTCTTGTCATTTCCCAGCTCACTTTCATCTATTTCCTTCTCAGGCAGGCTTACTCCTTTCTCAATTTGGCAGCTATGGGCTTCTTTCCTACATGGTGAACTACTGCATTGGGCTATAGATGTTTGTTGGCTCTGATTGATCTTGCCTGGGTCATGCTTGTAACCCTAAAACATTTTCGAGACCAGGATTATTATTGGGGATCATAAATCACATCCACTGTGGAACCACAGAAAGACTGAGGTGCTGATACCAAAAGGGGAAGTTTGCTGGACAGACAGAAATCGTGGGTGTCAGTTTCTGTTGGGTTTTAAACATTCAAGCTACATGATCAGTGAATGAGTAAATGCCAGTGTGGCTGCTCTCTGTATGTTAGCTGTTGAGTGCCTCACAAAGCTGTGGCGCTCTAAGAGACCACATCGTCATCCCTTAGTCTGTCCAGGGTGCTATAACAATAGACCATAAACTGAGCAGTTCATAGTTAACATACATTCATTATTTGTAGTTCTGGGGATCAGGATGTCCAGCGAGGCACTGGCAGATTCATGTCTTGTGAAGGCCTACTTCTCATTGATGATGCCTTCCAGCACTGTGCTCACATAGTGGATGAGGCCAGGCAGCTTTCTGGAACCTCCCCCCCCCAACCCTTTTTTAAAACTCTTTATTTGTACATTATGAATACACAACATCATTGCATTCAACATTGAGAGTTTGTACCAGAATATGACATGACTTGATTCTTACTTTTTCCCCTTTCCCCCACCCTGCAACTCCCACCCCCTATGTACATAAACTTTTGTTTCCTTTTTTCTTTATTATTATCACATTCTTTTTCCCCTCATTATTTACCTCTACACATTCTTCCCTTTTAAATATTTTCTATTTCACAATATCAACTATACATACTACAACTCATTTACAACTTCATTTTCTCATATCAAGAGAGAAAAGATACAATATTTACATATCTGTGACCTATTTATTTCACTTATGAGGATGTCCTGAATGTACATCCATTTGAGTATGAATGACTTAATCTTATCATTTTTAATGGCAGAGTAATGCCCCATTCTGTAAAAGAACCAAATCTTCTTTATCCAGTCTCCAGTTGATGGACATTTGGATTGTTTCCAAGATTTAGCAATCACAGACTGAGCTGCTGGAAATATGGGTGCACATATGTTGCTGTGATCTGAACCTTTTAATTCCTTTGTGTATATACCTAGCAGAGCGATGGCCGGGTCAAATGGGACCTCCAATCCTAGCTTTTTTTTTTTTTTTTTTTTTTTTAGGTTTTTTGAGACAGGGTTTCGCTTTGTGGTTCAGGCTGGCCCTGAGCTCAGCCTCAAACTCACATCACAATCCTCCTGCCTCTGCCTCCCGAGTGCTGGGATGACAGGCGTGAGCCACCACGCCCGGCACTGTGGTATGTGGTACTGGTTGCTGCTGGGTGTGGGTCTCCACACCCAGTATTGTTATGTGGTTACCGGGGA
>PVIR01020944.1:0-30001 GCA_004026965.1 Petromus typicus | reverse complement strand
AGTTTTCTGCTTTGAGGATTCATTTCCTTTTTTAAAAATTGACTTCTTTATTGGTACATTTTAAATACACATCATGATCACAGTAAGCATTGGGAATTTGTACCGGTATATGACATGAGTTAATTCTCATTTTTACCCATTCCCCCACCCACCCTATAACTCCCACTCCGCATATAAATATGCTTTCCTTTTTATCATATTTTTCTTACCTCTCATTACTTACTCCTACCCTTTCCCTTTGAATATTTTCTATTTCACAATGTCTATCATACATTCCAGAACTCATTCACATCTTCAGATTCTCATACCAGAGAAAAGATATGGCATTTAAACATCTATGACTTATTTATTTCACTTATGAGGATATCCTCAAGGTACATTCAATTGCGTATGAATGATTCAAACTTATTCTTTATGGCACAGCAATACTCCATTTGTTAGAAAATCCACATCTTCTTTATCCAGTCCTCAGCTGATGAACATCTGGGTTATTTCCAAGATTTAGCTATCAGAAACAGCTGTCATGAACATGAGTGCACACATGTTGCTATGATATGGTTCTTTTGATTCCTTCATGTATATTCTGAGACAGGGGAATAGCAGGGTCAAATAGGCCCTCTAATCCTAGTTTCTTGAGGAATCTCCACATTGATTTCCACAGAGGTTGTATGAGTGTACATTCCCACCAACAGTGAAAGATTCCATTTTCTCTGCAGCCTCACCAACATCTGTTGCTGGCTAATTCTGAAATAGCAGCCATTCTTTTTGGAGTGAGATGAAATCTCAGTATTGTTTTCACTTTCATCTCTCAAATGACAAGTGATGTTGAACCTATCTTCATATGCTTCTTGGCTGCTTTTAATTCTTCCTCTGAAAAGTGTCTGTTCATTTCAGATGCCCATTTTTGAATTGGGTCTTTAAATTGGGGGGGGGGCCTCATTTTTTAAGCTCTTTATATATTCTAGTTAGTCACCTTTTGTCTGAGAAACAGTTGCTAAAATTTTTTCCCTCGTTGTTAGCTGTCTTTTAGCTCTGCTGGTGGTTTCTTTTGCCTGCACAAGCTTTTTAATAGGATGAAATTGCATTTGTTGATTCCCTCTGCTAGAACTTGTGCCATAGAGGCTTTTCTTCATAAAGTCTACCCCTAAGCCAATGTTTCCTAAAGTTCTATTGAACCTGTTTTGTAGCAGGTTTAGTGTTTCTGTTTTAATGTTTAGGTCTCTAATCCTCTTTCATTTTAGTTTAGTACACAATAAAAGAGATACATCTAGATTTAGTCTTTGGCAAGTTAAAGCCCAGTTTTTCCAGCACCATTTGTTAAAGAGGCTGTCCTTTCTCCATTGAGAATATTTGGCTCCTGTGTCAAAGATCAGGTGGCTCAGTGTATCTGGAGTTGTTTCTTGGTCTTCTAATCTATTCCACTGGTCCTCAGGTCTGTAACTTTGCCAGTACCATGCAGTTTTATTACAGTGGATTTGTAGTACAATTTCAAGTTGGGGTTCATAATACTTCCCGACCATGTCCTTGTTGTTAAGAACTGCTTTTGCTATTCTAGGTTTTTTGTGGTTCCAGATGATTTTTTGGATTATTTTCTCTAGATCTGTAAAATATGGTGTTGGGATTTCAATTGGAATTACATTGAATCTGTATAGCAGGTGTGACAGTATAGCCATTTTGACGACATTGGTTCTTCCTACTTATGAACAAGGGATGTCTTCTCATTTTCTGATATCTTTTTCAATCTCCTTTTTCAGTGCGCTGTAATTTTCTGAGTAGAGGTACTCTTAGATATTTCATTTTTGGATGCAATTTTCAAAGGGCTTGACTCCCCAATTTCTCTTAGTGAGTTTGTTGTTTATGTATACAGTGGCTATTGATTCTTTAACACTGACCTTATATCCATCTATGCTACTAAATTTGGCAATTAAGTCTAGCAGTCTTGGGTGAGTTTTTGATCTTCCATATAGAGTATTATGTCTTCAGCAAATAATGACAGTTTAACTTCTTCCTTTCTTCTCTTTATTCCTTTTATTTCTTTCTCTTGCTGAACTGCTGTGGCCAATGTTTCCAACACTATACTGAACAGGAGTCATTTGCGTTTGATGATCACTGAGCCATTATCATGCGGCAAGTACTGCCTTGCATTCAGAAAATACGTTCAAGGAAACATAAACATCTATGTATATACTTAGAATTAAATATCATTTATCTTCTGTCATTATAGTTATATTAACTATTTGAAACAAATATAGGCTATAAAATGTTTGGTAGACAAAAGCATATCAAATTACATTAAATATAAATTTCTTGTTTTCTAATTTATTATTTATAAATAGCCAGTATTTCCACCAACAAAATAATCACAGGTAACTTCAATATGTTCTATTTTTAAAATGCTGATTTATGATTTGTATGATTAGGATATCAGGACAAATTTTACGCATTATACTAACCCAAGTGCATTAACAAACTTCAGGTTGGGTGACATGGTAACTTTCTCAGTGTTATCAAAATAATGGCAATGACTTGTTACTGATGAAACATAGTCATCCGGAAGGTCTCTGTATGGAAGGTGCTTTTCAGTAAAGTTAAAGGATGTGGGAGAACAGCACATATTTTCCATAAAAAGCAAACACTGTGTCATTTTACTACAAGAACAGAGTGTCACACTCTAAAGAAAGTTAAAAATAATTTTAATAATACACTTTGAAGGTGAACTTTGAATCATGTAAATATCCTATCAGGAAGGGTTAATAATTTCTGAAGTTTTATAAACTTCTTTTCTCTAGGTGATTACTTTGGCACAAATGGTATTATGAGAAATTCTTACAATCAGTGTTTTCATCTCTTCTCTTTTTTGTAGTAAATATTATAGTTTTATTATTTGAAGATTTCAGAATATGTGTATTTAATTCAATATGTATGATATATTTAATGTTAAAAGCAGTCTCCTAGACAGTATCATACATATTTTTTCTCAGCTTTAGTTGTAATTTTGTTGTGATTTTGCCATGATTTAAAATAAATTTTATTTATACCCTATCTAATGCCTACTTGAAACTTAGAATTATCGAGGTACCTACCTTGTGTAATAAGTTTAACAGAAAAAATTGTTTCTCAATGGATTTGAATAGCTATTCATATTATATTAACATAGACTCAGATATTACTGAAGCATGAGTTATCCAATTTTGTCCCATACATTTTAAGTTGAGTTGTATTTTTACGGAGTATAGTGTGGTGAGTGACATAGTGTAAGAACTAAATGGGAGTATCTAGGATACTTATCAGGTCAAATTTTCATCACTCAGTTTCGGTGATAACACTTGAAACTCACTGTTTTAGCGTAGTCATGTTATCAGTCTCTAGGTTCAATCATTAGTGTCCACAAAACACATACTCTAGAAAGATGCCTATTTCACCATAAAATCTCCTTAAAGGGAGAATGTTTAGTCAGTCACTACTGAGCAGAGTGTGAGCATGCTCAGCTATGGGGAATGGACATTTCTACTAATCTGTGATGAACAAATTTCTAAATGGAAAATGTCATGGTTTGAGAAATAACCAGTGGCATGTTAGAAAGCATGTAATATGAATGCGGATGGCAGCTTGTATGGAGGCAAAAGAAAAGCCAAGGCTAGGTCTATATTATTCTTTAAAAAATTAATAGGTGTTGAATTATTTTATCTGCGCATTTGGATTTAAATGTACTTTTATAAGATGATTATGTAACAAACGTATTGCAGAAAGAAATTGTCAGAGAATATTACAGCAGTAATCCGGGAGAAACATGGGAATGATTTAAACTAAAGAGAAAACAATGAAGAAAAGACAGACAAGGGAGTTCTTTTAAGGTAGACCTGAATGGACAAGTTATTGATTAGTAAGAGTGAGAATGAGAACAAAAGTGTAGTTCTACAATTTTATGTTAATCACTGCATAAACAGTGGTTCCTTCTGCCAAGACAAGTGACATTCACTACTTATGACCATGCAATGCCACTCCCATGTGTAAAAATATTCTCTGTTGTGTTAATTATAATTGTCAAATATAGAAACTCTAATGTCCATCAAATGAAGAATAGCTAAACAAAATGTAAGAGACACACAACGGAAAATTATGTAGCAGTAAAAAGTAATGAAGTACTGACACATATGAATACAATATTACAATACATATTACAATATGAATACACCTTGAAGACACCATGGTATTCAAACAGGTCAGACACAAAGCTACATATTTATGACTATGTTTCTATGAAATTTTCCAAATATACAAACATAGAGAGGTAGGAAATATATTTGGTTTTCAGATTAAAGGAAGGAGTAAAAGGAAATGACTGGTGCTATGACATAATGTGTCTTTGGACACAATGAAAAACTAAATTAAACAGTAGCAATGGCTACACATTTCCCTGACTATACTCTGAGTGTCTGTACAATATGAAAGGGTGAGTTTTGTGATATATAAGTTGTTTCTTACACAGAAGCATCACGCAATGATGCCAAAGCAAGCAGTCCAGAGAGATCTGATGCTTACTGCAGTCACTTCTCTCTGACTTACTTTTCCATTAACTTATCCATGAGGGAAGCACTGTCACAGTCTGTCACCGCCTAAATGTCCTATCTCTCCACACTTCTGCATTGAAAACCAAGTTCCCAACACATTTAATTTGGGAGACACATTCACACCATACTGCTCCTGTATAAATGGTGTAGTACTTGCATATAACCTGTCTGGGGAGAGTTTTGGAGCTCAGAAGTTTGAGATCAGCCTGGGAAATTTGGCAAGATTCCATCTCAAAATCAACAGATCAGCAGGCCAGGGATATAGCTCAGTGGTTCCAGTTCCTGTCTTGCAAGCACAAGGGCTCGGGTTTGATCCTGGTAACCACATAACAATACTGGGTGTGGAGACTCATCCCAGCAGCAATCAGTACCACATACCACAGTGCCGGGCGTGGTGGCTCACGCCTGTAATCCCAGCACCTGGGAGGCAGAGGCAGGAGGATTATTGTGATGTAAGTTTGAGGCTGAGCTCAGGGCCAGCCTGGACTGCAAAGCGAGACCCTGTCTCAAAAAAAACCTAAAAAAAAAAAAAAAAAAAATCAACAGATCAGTATAACAGGCTGAGGATAAGTGCACAGAGAACGCAGCCTCCTTGAGCACTGCTGGGTGAGTGTAAAACTGTCCAGCTGGCTGTAGAAAAAGCATGGTATGTGTTCAGAAAATTGAGTGTAAAGTCAAACTAGGATCTACTAATTCTGTCCCTGAATATCTACCCAGAAGAACAAGAGCTGTGCTGCAAAGAAGTATTTCCCACTGATGTGTCCAGTAGCAATATTCACAGCAGCTGAAGTGTGTCAGCAACCCACATGTCTACTGACAAAGGAAGGAATAGATATCACATGGCAGACAGATGCAATAGAGCAGTATTCAGCCTTTAAAGAGATTCTAATGAGTCTTACAGAGAAGATGATCCTGGTGGATGTTCTGCTAAATTAAATATGCCAGTTACCCATACGTGAAGAAACACACTTATGATTCTCATTATGTGAACCACTTAAAGTAGTCAAAAATCATAGAGACACAAAGCAGATTAGTGACTACCAGGGTTCTGTGGAACTAGACACCCAAGGTTAAATGGTATAGACTTTCAGTTTTACAAGATTAATAGTTATGGAAATGGATGACAGAAATTGTTGAAAAATTTATATTATAAATATATTTAATACTATTAGACAATAATGCTCAAAAATTACTCAGATGGAAAACTGTGCTATTATTTTTTTATCATAATAAACTGTTAAAAGATGGTTCAGGAAATTACAAGCAATATAGACTCAGAAAGAAAACATGAACTAAACTAATATTTGGCAAAGGGAACTATATCTGTATATAGTAGATATCCATGTATCCACTTACCCATCTAACTGCTCTTACTCTGTATATCAACAAGCCTTGCAACTGAGTAAGAGGGACATTTAAACAAAACACGGTCAAATATTCAAACAGATCATATATGTAAATATATGCATATATATGCATATAGAGAGCAAGTAATCACATAAATCTTCAACATCATCATTCATTTTTAAAGAAATACAAACTAAAATAACTAGAAGATACCAATTTAGAATAGAATAAAATAGAATGGCTTAAGTAAACACAACAAAACTAACAATTCAATATGTTAAAGATTGCAGAGCAATTGAGCTTCTCTTTTCATTTTGAGAAGTGAAAAGACATGATTCCATTGGGAAAAATTCTGACAGTTTCTTATAAAGTTAAATGTATACTTATCCCATCATCCAGAAGTTGGGATTCTAAATATTTACCTAGAATAATTGCAATTTTATTTACACACAGGTGACCTACATAAGAACTCTTCTAAAGTAGCCATACCACCTCTGGGTGAAAAGAAAATGATTATGATTGGAAGATGGGTATTAAATGTATAGGATATTCAAACAATTGATTATAGAAATGATAATATGCAAAATATGTGCTATTGTATCACCACTTAGCATATATATATGCAAACGTAAGAAAAATAGCAGATTAATGGTTCACATAACAGACCCTAAAATTATCTAATGCACTATTGCATTTATACAGTTCTATAATGATAAAGTAAATAAAGATCACAAATAGTTGTCTACATAAGAAGTGATTAAAAATAGGAATTGTGAATCTTAGCTGGCTGATGGCATTATTTTGTACCATAACTGAATTAGTTTGAAGACACATTTACATATCTGTAAATTACCATGGCACAATGTGCACTACATTAAAAAAAGATGAATATAGTGATATAATTTATTATGTAAGAATAATAATTAGGTAATAATTATGATATAATTTATGATGTAAGAATAATGCAGGAAACTACTGAAAAACTAAACATATGACTTTGTCCTTAATCCTTTTAAAACAGAAAATCAGAAGGATGAGAATGAAGAATCAACCTGAATTTATTTTTAAATATTTCGAAGTGCTGGCTTCCAAAATTTACTTTTGGAAAAAGCTATAAACATTCTATGACTAAATAGATACTCATACTCTATGTACCTGAAATTCTGTAAAAGTCATAACTATGGTGCTATGGCTTGTAGTTGTCCTCCCAAATCCTCACGTAGTCACTGGGGGCTTTGCCAGTGGTGGCTGATCTAGTTCTGTGATGCTGAGATTGATTCATAGTGCAATGCTAGGAAAAACGGCACTAGGATTGAGGGTGTGAGTGCTGCCCACCCTAAGCAGCTTGAAAGATAAAAGGGATAGGCAGATCTGTAGTCATCACTTGCTTGCCTTCCTGCCTTCTGCCCACCGTTAACGATTTCTCCTGGGGATGTCCCTCTGTCATGGCATCCTGCCTTGCAGATAGTTGATCATGGAGTAAAACTTCTACAAACTGTGAGCTAAATAAACCCTTCCTCCTTTAGGTTTTGGTGTCAGGTGTTTATTTTGACTCACGGATGAGCAAAGTAACTAAGATATATGACAAAAGTTTTGTTTCAAGGGCTCACCTTTATTGATACATAGACTGTTGTTCTGGAATCATTTAGATTCACAATTCCTATTTTTAATCACTTCTTACATAGACAACTATTTGTGATCTTTGTCTTTATTTACTTTATCTTTTTAGAACTGTATAAACGTAATAGTGCATTAGATAATTTTGGGGTCTGTTATGTGAACCATTAATTTACTATTTTTCTTACTTTTGCATATATATGTTAAGTGGGATACAATAGTATATATTTTGCATATTATCATTTCTGTAATCAATCGTTTGAATTCATTTGCAGCTGTGAAGAATAAGGTCCGCTTCACATGTGACCTGGCATATTCTAGTTAACGTGATCTGAAAAGCATTAGTGGCTCAAGGCAAGAGATTTAGGGATGCATTCGTATGAAGTGCTTTATTCTCAACCAAGCTCTCTCTATGAGAACTTGGTGAATGTTTGAAAGAATATGCCATACCTTTTAATTTATCCCACAAATTTTGATTTGGTCATGGGATAGGATGGATCTATAGAAATGTTTGTTGTCCTTTGGTACGAGCCAGGCGGGCGCCAAGGAAATGTTTCCAATGAATCATAAGTTACACTTTTAGGTATGAATAAAAAGGTCTTTTAGGCCTGAAATTAATACTATATTCACAGAATTCTTTGCAAATAAATACCTTAGAAAGAGAAAAAAATGTGATTCCTCCCTTTCTGTTTAGAGGATAATTAAGCAAAAAAACCCAAAAAACTCATCTAAGCTAATAGTAAGATTCCAGCCATGATTACTAACTTGCACACAAGTTGCAAACCTTCTCTGTAAGAGCAAACACTAACTCAATACTAAAACCGAGTCACATCTTGCAAAATTCAGCACAAATGTTGCAGATGCAGTTTTCCTCGGCTTCAGTCCTTTGGGAGGAAGAGAGATCTGTAGCAGTGTGAGAATTTTCTTAATTAGCAATCTCTTAGAAAAATTAGATCTTCTCTGTTGAAAGGGAGAAAAGTTTCTGCCATGATGCTGCTAAAGCGTCAACACATCCGCTGAAATCAACAGAGTATAGGAAAGGAAAGTGATGGTGTAACTGGTGCAAAATAAACAAATGTGTGAGAAATCACTGTGGAAGTGTTCTTTCAGAAACAGAGATGTCCCGCTGGCCGCAGCACCCAAAGGGGAAGACACGCGGAGGACGAGGAATCCAGTGCTGGGCCCCTTCCGGATTCCAGCAGTGATGACTCGAACATGCAGAGCAGCCAAGTGAACAAGACAGACACAGCCTCCAGCGCAGGCGCGGTGCAGAACCCGCGCTCTGCCCAGAGGCAGCTCACTGAACATAGCCAGCCTCCGGCTTTTCACGTCAGCGTGGCCAGTGTTTCTCCATTTTCTAAATTTTAACAGCATGAAAAATTAAGACTATGACAACACAATGTAATTTTAAAATATAAACTAATTTTTATAAATCATCTCATTGAATCAAATGGAATTAGATTCAAATAGTAGACGACACTTAGCAAGTCGTAGAGTAATCATGTTTTGCAAAAGCAGTGCTGCTACAAGTCTAAAGCTTGATCTTCTGAAGATAGGAGATCACCGTGGGTGACCTCATGGTCAGGAAATGGTTCGTCCACGGCCTCTGCCCATGGCCCCCCGATGTGGAAAGAGAACATTTTCCAAGTCCTCCCGATAAATCCCTGACCTGTATTTATGGACGGGGAAATTACTGAATTCTCACCTTTCTTCATCTGTCCTGCTGTAAACCTCAGTGGAGTTGGGAGCGGCAGTAGGACAGAGCTTTGCACGTGAGAGCAAACGCAGGGGAGCCGCAGTTCTCGCCGTCCCAGAAGACAATCAGCTGAATGAAGCTGAGGAGCGAGCCTGCTTCCGAGACCCCCGGCCCGACACACCAGCCCACTGGAGGAGCTCGGCAAGAGGAAGCAGGAGGAGCGTCGTTTCCTGTGGTACGGTGGGTTGTGACTAGAATGTGCTGCACCATTAGATTTGCTTTTGATGCTGGGAACTCTTATGAGATTGGACCGAGGAAAAAGATAAACCGGGAAAACTACAGGTAAGATGATGTCTGGGAGAGAATAAGAAAATAAAACGCAGTGGTGGATCCATTACTACTTGTATGTAGAATCTAAATCTGTGCATACAAAGAAAGACACCAGAGCCCGTGGATGCATGGGAGGACGAGGGGAAGAAGAGAAGCCGATGGAAGCCACTGAGCCTCAGTCCCAGCAGACCACGGAAGGTGGACGTTCCAGACACGAAGCCCGAACCCACTTAGTCTCACCAAGGGCCAGCACCGCGGCAAATCTGAAAATTGTGGTGTGAGTTAAAACATCTCATACACTGACATCTTTTGTTTTAAGAGGAAAAGACAATGGCAGGTGGGCCTCGGTTTACCCCCGCTGGAAGATATCGCTGAGCAGCCTTTAGTGACCTCCTGTTCTGCAGGGCGACCAGTGTCAACAATTATGGACTGCATGCTTTTAAATTGTTAAAGAGGATGTATGCAATATTCTCCACACACAAAAAAAATAAGTTAGTGAGGAGATAATTGATGAGATAATCAGCTTGATTTAACCTTTCCCTAATGTATTCATAAATCAAAACATATATCAATAAATATGCACGATTATGATGTATCAATTAAAAATGAATTTAAAAAACCACAAGGGAGGTACATTCCTCTTTCTTGCACAATGGAGTTAATAGGGGTCAAAACTTCAACGTGCAAATGTCTCTAATGAGCTTTTCTGCCTAGTGGATATTTCTATTTATCTCACTAAAAACGTCGATCGATTCAGCTGGGATTTTTCAGTACACGATGGTGAAATGTCCCTGAGTTCCTCGACTCTGTCCAGACTCTGTTGAACCACACACATGTCAGTGGCGGTGGTGGGCAGCACCACTGTGCTGGTGAGGACGCCCCAGTCCGGTACTGACTGCAAGGAGCTCCAGCCTCGGGAGCACAACACTGCCTCTCACGCAGCGCATGCTGCACTTCAGGAGGGTATGAGCTGTGGTACAAGCTATTTCTGCAGATGAAATAACTCAGATCCACTCAGTTGAAAGAAGGACAATTTGACTAAAAATATGAGATTGCCTTTCTCCTGACAGGAGATATTGGTTCTTCAAATGACTATGTTTTTGACACTGATATCAAAGCTTTCCATAGTTCCATTGGTAGGAATCACTATTTGCTCCCCACCTGTCCAGCACCCTGGATTCCTATTGCCCTATAATGCTTTTGGATTCTGCTCTGAGATGCAAACTTGTGTACAATCATGTACTGAGAAAAGACTATAGAAGAAAAATGAAGGAATGGGGAAAGCAGACTTGAATATGATAAAAGGTCCTTGAAAGAAACTTTATCACAGCTGTTGTCATGGGCAATGAGAGCCCAGTTACCCTGGGACTTTCCAAGAGGTGAGCACCATGCAATCAGGACTTTCCATACATAAAGCAGGTGACTGAAATAGTATTTAAAGTTGTCTTCCACCTTTCAGGACAATGCAGTGACACTTGTACGAGCTGAACTGACATGTGAGCTGAGTTGCCACCGGAGCACATGACACTGGGAGCTGACCTCAGGCAAGGAGCTGGGACCCCGGCCTGGCCACTGCATGTGCAGCTGACATCAACCCAGCAGGCCCGTGGGCTGGGACGCCAGATACATGGGGCTTGCTGCAGGCTGGCCAAAGCCTGCGCTGCCAAAGAGCGCGGTGGGCTGACCCCCGCACGTCCCCTCAGGTATGCACCTTCAGGCGCCTTCCAGGATGCCAAGAGCCAGGTCAGCTCCCTGGACTGGGATCTGCTCTTTATACCGGCTACTCCTCACTGGCACCGTGGTCTTCCTGTGACAGCAGATCCGTGATACTGAAACAGTCTCGCTTGTGCATGGTAGACTGTCACTGTCTTCTCCTCCCAGCCCTCTATGGAGGCCTATGCTTCGTGTTTGGTTCCCTTTTGGAAGGAATAAGACACAAGACTGGGATCCAAATCTTCGTGTCTAATATACAGTTGTCATAACATCATGATGTCAGACACTCATCACCTTGGAGGGATGTTCCAACTTTTCATACCTAAGAATGGATTTCTTACCGTCAGCATAAAAATACATATCAACTCCATATCTATAAAACTCTCTAGGCAACTCCTCTGAAATATCAGATGGCCATATTTATGACACATAAATGCTACCACTCTAGAAAACTAAACATAAATGGATAATATTGTGTTAATTGATGTGTTCTTAATGGACAGCATTTCATTTCAAACTATTATATTTAGCATCTTATTTTGTAAGATATAAAATTAATGGCTTTAAGATTGTTATATATTATATGAAGAACCACCAGTGATAAGGTTACTTGGCTTGATTTGCTATTGGTTTTATTTTAGAGAGATTTATTATAGCTTAATGAGCAATATAAAAGGTCTAAATTTTGCATGTCATTTCATTTTTAGATTTATTGCATAAAACAATTTTACTTCACAATATTAAATTAAATCACCTCTGAGTTTAAAATTGACATAATATATTCAAATAGATAAGTTTTTAATTCAGCATTGACTAATTGCAGAACTATACAGATTTCTTTGATGGTTTGCCACAATAAGAAAGTGTTAGCATTTTGCTAATGAAAGTTCTATTTCTTATGTTTGTTATTTTCTAAAATATTGGAAGAAAATCAAAAGTGATATCTTTTAGTCACTAAAAAGTTTTATATATTAGTATAAAAATAGTTTGAATTAGATTTCAAAATATTAGTTGAAATGTGAAAAGTTCTTTCATATAAAAAATGCGCGTGACTTGATATCCCTCTACAGTTTTTTAGACACTTTTTATATGTCACAGTTAACAAAATAGGATGAAAAACTGCTGGTTATGGGGGATTTAATTCTAGAATTTAATTCTGGTTAAAATGTGTTTCTGCTATGAATGTGGAAATGAAGGTGGGTCATATTTCCCCATCATGTGGGTGAAGCTGTCAGAGAAACCCCTGAAATAAGGCCAGACAAAAGGGCCCATCTGAGGGCAGCGATTAGCACCCAGCGCCATCACAGAGACTGACTTGAGGGCGTCGGGCGAGTTTGGTAGGGAATGGAATCACAGGATGACCACAGCCAGAGGGGCACTCCGCGGCCAAAGCCAGGAGTGTGTTCCACGCACTGCACAGGAAATTGCGAAAGATTCTGAACTTTGGAGTGAAGTGGTTCACTTTGCATTTTTTATGAGCATCCTGGATTCTGGCTAGAAAATAACTACATTGGAAGAACAGCAAATGGAGAAAAATTAAGATATCTTTCATTTAAAAAACAGTAGATCGGAATAGGGTGGCTGTAATGGAGTTATAAAATTGGTTAAATTAAAATGTATTCTGCATGTGGCCAAGAAGATCTGCTGTTAAACTACATAATGAAATGTCAGCATTTAATTAAAAATAATATAATAATTTTGACCTGAAAATCAAGTTGAATAATGGTGCCATTTTCTGAAGTGGACAAGAAGGGTATAGAATATGGTCAGGATAAATCTTTAACAGGGTTAGATCAGAACATAATACAGACATTTAAGTGCATATGTTGAAGAGCAGTTATTCAAAAATCTGACTTAGGACTTCAGGGAAGAAAGAGGCTGAGACTCATTAAACAAATCTGAGAATTATACAAGTATCTGCAGTATTCAAACACAAAGGGTAAATCCATTACAAGTAATAAAAATTATGAAACTGATGATTATGGAAATGCAGAGGATGCATGTACAGGAAGTATATTATACATGGAGTATAGGAAATATGATGAAGATGGGGAAATAGTTGCCATTGAATATAGTAAAGTGCTGATAGTTGAAGATCTGAAGAAGAAAAGTATCCGTCTGGCAAGTTAAAGCCCAGTTTTTCCAGCACCATTTGTTAAAGAGGCTATCTTTCCTCCACTGAGGACTATTGGCTCCTATGTCAAAGATGAGGTGGCTCAGTGTATCTGGAGTTGTTCCTGAATCTTCTAATCTACTCCACTGATCCTCAGGTCTGTTACTTTGCCAGTATCATGCAATTTTTATCACAGTGGCTTTATAGTATAGTTTCATACTCGGGATTGTAATACCCCCCCACCATGTCCTTGTTACTTGGAATTGCTTTTGTTTTGGTAGGTCTTTTGTGGTTCCACATGAATTTTTGGATTTTTTTCTCTAGATCTGTGAAATATGCTGCTGGAATTTCAGTCAGGACTGTGTTGATCTATATAGTAGTTGTGGGAGTATAGCCATTTTGATGATATTGGCTCTTCCTACTCATGAGCAAGGTATATCTTTCCATTTTTCAATATCTTCTTCTATCTCCCTTTTCAGAGAGCTGTAGTTTTAAGAATACAGGGCTTTCACCTACTTTGTTAGATTGATTCCTAGATATTTCATTTTGTTGGGTGCTATTGTGAAAGGGACTGACACCCCAATTTCTGTCTCAGTGGGTTTACTGTTTGTGTTTACAAAGGCTATTGATTTTTCAGCATTGACCTTGAATCCAGCTATGCTACTAAATTTGGTGATTAAGTACAGAAGTTTTTTAGTTGAGTTTTTAGGATCCTTTAGCTAAAGTTAGACCTATCTCTTTCACTGTGTACCAAGCTAAAATCAAAGTAGATAAGAGACCCAAATATTAAAACAGATACACTAAACTTTCTGCAAAACAGGTTAGGTAAAACTCTTGAAGACATTTGCTTAGGGAAACACTTCCTTAACAAAATCTCTATAGCACAAGAATTGGCAGAAGAAATGAACAAATGGGATCTCATTTTATTAAAAAGCTTCTGCACAGCAAAGGAAACCACAAACAGTGAAAAGGCAACCAATAACATGGGAAAGAATCTTTACCAGCTGTTTCTAAGACAAAGGGATACTATTTAGAATATATAAAAAGCTTAAAAACATCAGCCCACCCAAATTTAAAGATCCAAATAAAAAATGGGCATGTGAAATGAACAGATACTTTTCAGCGGAAAAAGTAAGAGCAGCTAAGAAGCATATGAAGAAATGCTCAACACCACTGGTCATTCAAGAAATGCAGCTGTTTTCATTCCACAAAGAATGGCTACTGTTCAAGAATTAGCCAGCAACAAATGTTGGCGAGGCTGCAGAGAAAAAAAGAACCCCTCTCCACTCTTGGTAGGAGTGCTGATTCCTGCAACCCCTGTGGAAATCAGTGTAGTTTTTCCTCATAAAACCTAGGATTAGAAGTCCCATTTGACCCAGCCATCGCTGTACTAGGTATATACACAAAAGAATTAAAATATTGATGTCAGAGTGACATATGTGTACTCATGTTTACAGCAGTTCAGTTTGTAATTGCAAAATCTTGGAAACAACCATAATGTCCACCAACCAGAGACTGAAAGAACATGTAGTTCTTTTATAGAATGGAGTGTTATTCTGCCATTAAAAATGACAAGATTGAGTCATTCATATTCAAATGGATATACCTTGAGGATATCCTCATTAGTGAAATAAATAGGTCACAAATGTGTAAATATCGTATCTTTTCCCTGGTATGAGCAAAGGAGATATAAATGAGTTCTAGCATATATAGTTGATATTGTGAAATAGAAAACATTTAAAAGGAAAGAGGATGTAAGGGGTAAATAACAA
Source organism: Petromus typicus (assembly GCA_004026965.1). Taxonomy (NCBI): domain Eukaryota; kingdom Metazoa; phylum Chordata; class Mammalia; order Rodentia; family Petromuridae; genus Petromus; species Petromus typicus. The sequence goes on along the minus strand of PVIR01020944.1, from coordinate 14,842 downwards.
GGGAAAAAGAATGTGATAGTAATAAAAATGAAACAAAGCTCATGTATATTTATGTATATCGGGGATAGAGGGTTGGATGTCAGTGGGGGAAGGGGTAAAATGAGAATTAAGTCATGTCATATTCTGGTACAAACACTCAATGTTGAATTCAATGATGATGATATGTATTCATAATGTACCAATAAAGTTTTAAATTTAAATAAAAGAAAAAAAAAGAGAACAATATCCTTCTGATCTTGGAATTAAATGCCTGATTGGTTATCAGTTTGAAAGAGAATTGAAAGTGATGAAATGGGTAGTAGATATGGATTATTCAGGTTTTATCATTTTTGTTGTTGTCTGTTTGTTTTTGAGATGGGGGTCTTGCTTTTGTAGTTCAGGCTGCCCCTGAGCTCAGCCTTGAACTCACAGAAATCCTCCTTCCTCTGCCTCTGAGTGCTAGGATTACAGATGTGAGCCATCACACCTGGCACTATGGTATGTGGTTCTGATTGCTGGTGGGTGTGAGTCTCCATGCCCAGTATTGTTGTATGTCATTGCCAGGGACTGAACTTGGGCCTTTGCACTTGCCACACAGGTACTGGAACCATCGAGCTAAATCCCTAGCCCCTGATCATTTATTTTAATAGACCACAGTGTGTAAAAAATAAAGTTTGAAAAAAGAAAATAAGGTTAATAATATTACTATCAAATGCTGATAGTGACAGCACATGGGAGGAAGAATTATGAATCACTGTTATAGAAAATACAGTATGAAGTGTTTTAACAAAAACAGGTGCAGAACAGAACCTACTCAGCCTGGGTGGGCTGCGCACTGACCGGAGAAGAGCAAAGGACAGGAAGCGCTTCAGGAGCGCTGACATGCACTGCTTAGCCTGAGTTTTCATGAGGATTGAGTTCTCTTCTCATCCCTTTATCATTTAAGGGAATGTAACAAAAAAGGACTTAATTAGAGGAAAGATTGATAAGAGTCTAAAAGCGAAATAGAAAATTAAAAGTGATAGGGTAGGATGCGGAGAAGTGACTTCATTACAGAGAAGACTGTCAAGCATGCGCTCCTCCGGGTGGCTGTGGCCTGGAAACATGCACGAACACACAGTCTCTCCCCATCTCTCTGCACATATCTTTTTTATCGCCAAGAAGTAGGAGTGATTATAACAGTAATCCACTCTGTCTACTCTGAAAAGAGTAGATTAGGTTCTGTAGACAAAAAGAAATTGTTTCAGGTACAAAGAGGGATCGAGGATGTCAGCACTGTTACTGGACCAGGGAAATGAGACTCATTTCCCCATTCAATGCAGCGGTGCAAGTCATCACTGAGATTTCAAAAGAAACAGCCGTTCTGCCCAAGAACTAATAGGGTGGAGTACACAAGGCTAAAGTTATTTTAAAGGAAAATGTGAGAAACTACAGGGGTCTGAGTGAGATTATAGGTTTATTAAAGGAAAATTACTATGAAAGGAGAAAAGAAATGGGGTTGTGTTTTAAGGGGGCAAAATATAAAACATTAAAAAGTGTTGTTTCTTAAGTTACATGTTCAATACATGTTTGGACTCTTGTTCATAGCAATGTGTTTGGATAATAGGAGCTCTGATCCATTAGGAGAGCTGCAGGACCCTGGGGGAGGAGGTGGTGAATTCAAGTGGGACGGCCCAGTAGAGTCACATTCATACCCTGAGTATCACTCAAATGTAACCAGTGCTCATGAGGATGGAAAGAAAACACAAGGAAAACATAAAGCATAGCAACAAACTAAACTTCGGTTTCCACCAGTCCTTGCTTTCTCACATTCCATGCTCTTTCCACACTTAGAACAGTAACTAACTCTTACTGAGAATGAGAGCTACTCTTAACTTCTGGAAGAGCGGGCTAGGAATTTTGGTCAGTGGCATCATGATGGTCTCACAAGCACAAGGTCCTGAGTTTGATCCCTAGTACCAGAAAAGCAAACAAACCCTTACTAATTAATTTCAGAAAGACTAATTAAAAGCTCACGATGACTCTGCCTCTATATTTTAAGGGTATGTTGGCCCCTGGGTTGATTGATCTGCCATAAGAGCTCAGGGGCACTTGCTGTGTAATAATCAGGAGGATCCAGGATCACTCTGGAGACTCAATTCAGAAATGATTCAGCTATCAGTTCAGGCCAGGTAGACCAGAGTGTAGCTGTTATGTGCACTGCTTCCCAAAGTATCAGAGGACTAAACATTTATGGTTAGAGCAGAGAGCTGTGTGTGTCCAATTGGCAACTCAGTTTTTATATACATATACAACTAGATGTATTTTCCTTGAGTACTCTACTGAAATTACATCTTGTCCCATCCTGACTTTTAATCTTTGCTGCACCCCATCTACTTCCTGCTGATTTTAGAGGTACATAGTTGATCTGATACATTCTACTTTACTGATTTCTTTTCTTGTCTCTCAAATAGTAAATAAATTTCAACACATTTTAACAAACATTTTAGTTTGTTGCTGAAATTTTAACAAATTTCAACACCTCTTCTCTTTAAATCAGGATGCAACACATAGTGAATGGTCAAACATATCTTGCAAATCAGGAAGTAATAGCAGCTAAGAAGCATGCGAAGAAATGCTCAGCATCACTAGTCATTTGAGAGATGTAAATGAAAACAACATTGAGATTCCATCTCACTCCGAAAAGAATGTCTGTTATAACAAAATCAACCAACAACAAACGCTGGAAGGCCACAGGAAGGAAGGCACCATTGGTGGAAATGTAGATTGGTACACCCACTATGGAGAATAGTGTAGAGATTCCTCAGAAAACTTGGATTAGAGGTCCCATTTGACCCTGTTATTCTTGTCCTATGTATATACATAAAACAACTAGAAGATTCATATCACAGTGACACGGCACATCCATGTTTATAGCAGTTTATTTTGTGTTTGCTAAATCTGGGAAATGACCGAAATGCCTATCAATTGGAAACTGGATAAAGATATGAGATGGAGTATTACTCTGCCATAAAGAATGGTAACTTTGAGTCATTCATACTCAAATGGACGTACCTTGAGGACATACTCACAAGTGAAATAAATAGGTAATAGATATGTAAATACTATATCTTTTCTATAGTATGAGAAGCTGAAGATGTAAATGAATTTTAAAATACATGATAGATATTGTGAAATAGAAAATATTCAAAGGGAAAATGGGTGTAGGTGTAAGTAATTAAGGGGAAGAAAAATTTTACGGTTAAAAAAGGAAGCAAAGCTTATGTATGTAGGGGTGGGGGATTGTAGGGTGAGAAGGGGAATAGTAAAAATGGGAATTAAGTCGTATCATGTACTGGTACAACTTATTACCTATTGTGATCATGATGTGTATATAAAATATACCAATAAAATACATTTTAAAAAAGAATCCTTACACAACATAGATTAATGTTCACATAGTTGTACAGTGAAATGAAAACAAAAAATTCAAATCCAAAGCCTGCGAGTTCTGCAACACTCCTGGCCTTCCATCTCATGCCAGTCTCTTTCCTGGCACCACCTGCAGCCCTCGCGGCCTTCTCTTCCACTTACTGTGAACTCTGCTGCTTTTGGTGTTTCCATCGCTATGGATGCTTTTCCTCCAGGTTTTCAGATGACCTTATTTCTTTTCAGTCTACTTAAATGTCAGTTCCTCAGACTTCAGATAGGTCCACCTAAAATTACTCAAAGTGGTGAGCCTTCATTTTATTATCTGTATTTACCTTAAGATTTCTCCCTGGGCCTGAGACTACATAGATAGAAATTACAATTCTCTGCCTCCTATGTCACTGGCCTGCCATGTGATTAAATTCCCTTAATGAGCAAGAACTGGCAGGAGTGTGGGAGCCTGATTGTTCCGCCAAAGATGCATGCCTTAACTTGGAATCTGTCACTCATTCTGCAAGCCAGATCTCTGAGGCTCATCCGCTGGCATGTGAGGGTGAGGATCTGAGGAGGCCTAGAAGAGACCTGCTGCGCGTCTCCACGAGCCTGAAACGCCACTCAGGAGAACGTTCGACCAATTCTTTCAGCCCCTGTCGTTTGATATTTTAGTGTCTCACTGTTAGCCTCACCTGAATACACTCAGGTACATAAATTTTTATATCCTTTATCAATATCTCAGATTATCTTTCCCATTTTCTGGGCTTTGTTGACTGTATCACCTCCATGGAACAGAAAAAATTTAGGTTAGGAAATTTCTTTGTTTTGTTTACCACACTTCTCTCACTTACTGCAGGGCTGCCTAAGTATTTGTAGAATTTTTTTTTTAATAAGGATACTTTGGGATGTAAGGGTTGTACAGAGGGAAGAGGAATGGGAAAAAATGAGAATAAAGATGTACCATGCACAGGTATAGATTCTCAATGTTAATGTGATCATAATGTATGTATAAAGTGTACCAAATGAATTTTTAAAATCTTAAAAACAAAAATAATAAGAAATGCAATGGCATCTTGTAGTAATTTATGCTTAGAATTAAATAAAATCAAATGCTTAGCTATTAAAATTAGCATTTAGGCTATAAATGTATAACTGATATATTGAGCATGAAATGCTTACAATTTATTCCTTCTGTGTAACTATCCCTCTAGCCATGTGAGATGACATAAAGCATGAAAAAATAGCCAATAAAAAAGGAGTGAAGTAAATTGTTAAGTGGGCCAATGTTACAAGTCTCATTTCTAAGTACTGATTTCCTGTGCAAGTTGCCCTTTTACTGAGAGATAAAGTGATTCATGATTGACAAAGGCTGCAGAGGGAAGAGGCAACACAGACAGCACAGCTGCTGCCAGGACCTGGGTGAGACGGGGAGTAGGCCACGTCAGCGGAGACACAGAGATCACTGGGCCTGTGGTGTCTGCAGCCACTTCTACTTCAGGATACCAAACACTATTGACGGTACACCTCTCTCTGGGCCCAAGAAGCTTGAACAATCTTGAATCAGCACAATGATGGATTTGAAACTCAAATTAATCTGTTTTGAAAACTCACACATTAACTTGACACACTGAAATTTTTCTTTATCAGATAAAACTGAACTCAATGTCTGTTGAGTTTATGATTTGAGAAATAACTTATTTTTACCTATCTGGTTTTGCCAAAGTTATCAAAATGAGCTTTGGAATTTTATAAGTGAGTCGAACTGGTTAAATACAATTCAGCTTTGCGTTTCAGAGACTGTTCCTGTATATATTAATAGGATGCGGAAATGGTAAATATTATGCAAATTATAGTTGACATTATTATATTTGGTAAATATTATGTAAAATTATATTTGACAAAGAGGTGTGATTGCCACTGACTTAAAACTAAATATAAAGAAATGCCAATTGTTTGGTAGAATGGTAAATTTCAATACTAGAAAGCCATAGTTATTAACTGATCAAAAATAGACAGTCTTCTATTTTCCTGTATAAGAAGTTAGCACACCAGCTGAATGATAATAGATTAAACTTTCATGTACTTTAGACATAAACCACTGGACAGAAGGGGATGGTACCTTTTCTCAGATGGGCTGAAAATTAAATTGAGTTCTCAAAAAAATCTATAAGTACAACAAAGAATATGATGCCATGGAAAAAATTAATAGTGGAAAGGAAAGAATGTGAGAAAGTTTTATTGTAGAAAGTCACATATGAGTTAAGGAGAGTCAACTCTAGTAGAAGAGGTAGAGTATTTTTTGGCAGCAAGTAAAATAATATCATTATAATTCCAGTGAGAAAACACAGTTGATCAATTGACCACATTTTACCAAATTATACTCTGGTACATATAATCAAAATATTATTTTATTTCTCTTGTAGCTTGAATATTTATCTCTATGGAGGCAATATTTAAAGGAAAGCTTATTGTGTCCAACATGGAAATGTATAATACATGTCTGGGAAAAATATGCACAGTTTAGATGAAAATACTTCTACTATTATTGGTAATAAATACTAATTTTATTTCTACATTTTTTAGGTGGTATTATTATCAAAGTTATAACTTTTTAGAAAATAACTTGGAAATTTTTATAGGTATAGTAGATGTGTATGTTTTAATATAGATAATAGTGCCTCATAATCTTGTTTAAAGTCTATAAATACAGTTTGTAACCTTTCATTTTATTAACATATAACTTTCTGGTTGTAAAAATACTTGTTGCCAAAGCTAATAATTATTCAATTTTAGAAAAAAAAATATATTTATAACTGTGAAATTTAAATAACCAATATCTAAGTTAAAATGAAACTCATGAGCAAATATTCTTTAATGAATCCAAATGTAGACCATACTATGAATCAGTCAATAATTTATTTTGTAAAATAACACTAAGCCTTTCATTATGTTCCACATCTGTGTATTTTAGTCAAAATACTATATATGAAAAATTGGGCTCTATTTAATAATAAAAATAATATATATTTATCAATTATAGGATAGTTTTAATTAATGTTGATTTATGTTGTCTCCTATTCTTTTTTTAATTTAAATTTTTATTGCTACATTACACATGCACATCATGATTGCACTAAACAATGAGAATTTGTACCAGTATAAGACACAACATAATTCTCATTTTTTCCATAGCCCTACCCACCCTACCACCCCCACCCCTATATACATAAGCTTTGTTTCCTTTCTTTTTTGTTATAATCTCATTATTTTCCCCCTTCATGCTATTTCGCTTTGAGAATTTTCTATTTCACAATATATAACATACAATTTTAGAACTCATTTACATATTCATTTCCTCATACCAGAGAGAAGATGTGATATGTATGTATCTGTGACCTATTTGTTTCACTTATGAGGATATCCTCAAGTTATGTCCATTTAAGTATAAATAATTCAAACACCATTTTTTATGGCAGAGTAATACTCCATTCTGTAGAAGAACCACAGCTTTCTTATCCAGTCTCCAGCTGATGGACATTTAGGTTGTTTCCAAGATGTAGCAATCACAAACTGGGCTGCTATAAACATGGGTGCACATATGTCACTGGATATGAGTCTTTTAATTCTTGTGTGTATATACCTAGCAGAGCAATGGCCGGGTGAAATGGAACCTCCAATCCTAGCTTTTTGAGGATTCTCCAAACTGATCTCCACAGGGGTTGTACGAGTCTACAGTCCCACCAACAGTGGAGAAGGGTTCCTTCTTCTCTGCAGCCTCACCAACATTTGTGGCTGGCCAGTTCTGAAATGGCAGCCATTCTTTGTCGAGTGAGATGAAATCTCAATGTTGTTTTTATCTGCATCTCTCAAATGACTAATGATGTTGAGCATTTCTTCACATGCTTCTTAGCTGCTCTTATTTCTTCTTCTGAAAAGTATATGTTCATTTCAGATGCCCATTTTTGAATTGGGTCTTTACATTTGGGTGGGCTGAGTTTTTAAGCTCTTTATATATTTTAGAAAGTAACCCTTTGTCTGAGGAACAGATGGTAAAGATTTTTTTCCCACATTGTTGGTTGACTTTTTGCTCTGTTGGTGGTTTCTTTTGCTGTGCAGAAGCTTTTTAAAAGAATGAGGTCCCGTTTGCTGATTTCTTCCACCAATTCCTGTGCTATAGAGGTTTTGTTCAAGAAGTCTTTCCCTAAGCCAATGTCTTCAAGAGTTTTACCTAATCTGTTTTGCAGCAGGTTCAGAGTATCTGTTTTAATATTTAGGTCTCTTATCCACCTTGATTTTAGCTTGGTACACAGTGAAGGAGCTAGGTCTAGCTTTAGTCTTTGGCAAGTGAAAGCCCAGTTTTTCCAGCACCATTTGTTAAAGAGGCTATCTTTCTTCCATTGAGTGTTTTTGGCTCCTTTGTCAAAGATGAGGTGGCTCAGTGTATCTGGGGTAGTTTCTGGATCTTCTAGTCTACTCCATAGATCCTAGGGTCTGTTACTTTGCCAGTACCATGCAATTTTTATCATGGTGGCTGTATAATATAGTTTCATGCTTTGAGCTGAAATACCCTCCACCATGACCCTATTGCTTAGAATTGCTTTTGCTATTCTAGGTCTCTTGTGGTTCCAGATGAAAGTTTGAAATTTTTTTCTCTAGATCTGTGAAATATGTTGTTGGGATTTCAATTGGGATTGCATTGAATCTGTATAATAGTTTTGGAAATATAGCCATTTTGACGATATTGGTTCTTCCTACCCAGGAGCAAGGTATGTCTTTCCATTTTTTTGATATCATCTTCTATCTCCTTTTTCAGAATGCTGTAGTTTTCAGAGTAGAGGTCTTTCACCTCCTTTGTTAGACTGATACATATACATACATACATATATATATAATATATATATTTAGACATATATATATTGTTAGACATATATATTATATATTATATATATATTTGTGCAATTGTGAAAGGAAGTGACTCTCCAATTTCTATCTCAGTGGGTCTACTGTTTGTGTATACAAAGGCTATTGATTTTTAAATGTTGACCTTGTATGCAGCTCCGTGACTAAATCTGGCGATTAGGTCCAGCAGTTTTTTAGCTAAGTTTTTAGGATTCTCTAGATAGAGTATCATGTCATCAGCAAATAATGACAGTATAACCTCTTCTTTTCCTATCTTTATTCCTTTTATTTCTTTCTCTTGCCTGATTGCTATGGCTAATATTTCAAGAACTATATTGAACAGAAGTGGTGAGAGAGGGCATCCTTGTCTTGTTCCTGATCTTAGTGTGAAAGGTTTCAATTTTTGACCATTTAGTATGATACTGGCTGATGGTTTCTCATAGATAGTTTTTATTAGTTTGAGATACAGGCCATCTATTCTGATCTTCTGTAGTGTTTTGAACATAAATGGGTGTTGTATTTTGTCAAACGCTTTTTCTGCATCAATTGCTACGACCATATGATTTTTGTCCTTGTGTGTGTTAATGTAGTGTATAACATTTATTGATTTATGTATATTGACTCATCCTTGCATACCTGGGATGAATCCAACTTGGTCAGGGTGTATAATTTTTTTGATAATTCTCTGTATTTGGTTTGCCAGGATCTTATTGAGGATTTTGGCATCAATGTTCATTAGGGATATTGGCCTGTAGTTCTCTTTTTTTGTTGGGTCTTTCTCTGCTTTTGGAATCAGGGTAATGGTTGCTTCCAGGAATGACTTTGGGAGTACTGCTTCCCTTTCAATTTCATTAAAGAGTTTAAGAAGTAGAAGCACTACCTCTTCTTTAAAAGTTTTATAGAATTCATCAGTAAAACCATCAGGTCTAGGGCTTTTCTTTGTTGGCAAGTTTTAAATTACATTTTCAATTTCACAGATTGATATTGGGGTATTTAACATATCTTTATCTTCTTTATTCAGCTTTGGGAGTTCATATGTGTCTAGAAATCTATCCATTTCTTGTACATTTTCCATTTTATTAAAGTATAAATTTTCAAAGTAGGTGTTTGTTATCCTCCGGAGTTCCTCTATGTTGGTAGTAATTTCTCCGTTCTCATTCCTAATAGCATAGATATGAGCCTTTTCTTTCCTTTGTTTAATAAGGTTGGCTAAGGATCTATCAATTTTGTTTATCCTTTCAACGAACAAACTTTTTGATTCATTGATTTTTTGTACCATTTTCTTAGTTTCTATTGCATTAATTTCTGCCCTGATCCTTATCATTTCTCGTGTAGTGTGAGGTATGGGTTTGTCTTGCTCTTCTCTTTCTAGTCACTTGAGGTTCAGCATTAAACTGTTTATTTGAGCTTGTTCTGTTTTCTGGATGTAGGCCTTCACTGCTATGAATTTTCCTCATAGGACTGCTTTCATTGTGTTTCATACATTTCTATATGTTGTATTGGGGTTATCGTTTAGTTGTAAGAACTGTTCAATTTCTTCTCTAATTTCTTCTGTGACCCATTTGTTGGTCAGGAGAGTGTTGTTCAGTTTCCATGTGTTTGTGAGAATCGTGGGCCTTCTTTTGCTATTCAGCTCCAATTTTAGGGCACCGTGGTCCAACAGAATACAAGGGATAACTTTAATCCCTTTGCACTTATACCTGCTCTATGAACCATCATATGGTCTATTTTGGAGAATGATCCGTGAGCAGCTGAGAAGAATGTAAATTCTGACTTTGTGGGTGAAATACTCTGTAAGCATCTATTAAGTCCATTGGCTGAAGGGTCTGCTTTAGCTTAAATATTTCCTTATTGACTTTTTTCCAGTCAATCTGTCTCTGTGACAGTAGCATACTGTGGTCCCCTACTATTACTGTATTGGAATTTATCTTTTCTTATTATATTAGAATTTATTTTTTTCATGTACATTAATATTTTTTAATATAGTTACATGCATTGGATTTGGTGCCTAGATATTTAAGATTGTTCTTTCTTTCTCTTGGATATTTCCCTGTACTAAAAGGTAGTGTCCATCTTTCTCTCTCCTTATCAGTTTTGGCTTGAAGTCTATTCTGTCTGCAAATAAGATCTCCATTCCTTCTTTTTTGCTGTTTCCTGTCACATGCAGTATTGTTTTCCATCCCTTTACTTTCAGTTCATGGATTTCTTTCTGAATTAGGTGCGTTTCTTATATGCAAAAGATTGTAGGATCTTACTTCTTGATCTACTCTGCCAGTCTGTATCTCTTAATTGGCATGTTGAGTCCATTGACATTAATTGTTATGACTTATAGGGGCAAATTTAATGCTGCTGTTTTCCTGTTCTTGGCTCTGTTATTCTACTTTTGCTGTTTCCCATCAGTTTCTTGTTTTTTCCCATGGGCTGACTCAGGTCTCATAGATTTGTAACTTTCCTTATTTTTCTCCACGATATTCTTTAGAATGTTTTGGAGCACAGGTTTCGTATTTATGAAGTTTTTCAGGTGTTTCTTGTCATGGGACTATCTTATTTCCCCATCAGTTTTTAAGGATAGTTTTGCAGGATACGTCAGTCTGGGTTGGAAGTTGTTTTCTTTTATGGCTTGAAAGACTTCACTCCAGGCCCTTCTTTCATTGAGTGTTTGCGCTGAAAAGTGCTGTGATCCTGATGGGCTTCCCTTGGAATGTAACTGTTTTCTTTTCTCTGGCTGCTTTCAGTATTTCATTCTTTTATTTTTTGGATATCTGGAACTTTCATAATTATATGTCTAAGTGTAGATTTTTTATGTCACGGGTGTTTGGAGTTCTGTGTGCTTCATATATTTGTATGTCCAATTCTTTACCTTTTTCTGTGAAGTTTTCTGCCATTATCTCTAAATAGTTTTTTCATGTCTTTCACAGTGTTTCCTGCTTCCTCTGTGACTCCAATCAATCTTATGTTATTCTTCTTTGAGTCATCTAGGAGCTGTTGGATTGATATTTTATTATCCCTTGCTTTGTTCCATAGATTATGCCTTTCCTGTACATTGGTTGAGGTCCTGTCTTCTAGGTCTGAAATTCTATCTTCTGCCATATTCATTCTTTTGCATAAACTTTCACTTTCTTTCTTAATTTCCTGGATTTCTGCTTGTAGGTTTTTAAAAGCTTCCATTGCTTTTTCTATCTTGGATTCTATCAACTCGATGATTTCCTCTCTAGCTTTATTAATCATCTTGTTGACTGTGTCCAATATCTCTGCTTTCACCTCAGAGATCAGTTCTGATTTTCATTTTACTAGATCTGCTTTGGTTACCATTTCCGAGGACCCTGGAGACTGGCCTCCAACCTTCTCTATTTCCCTATCCCCTGTGTTACCTTGAGGTGAGGATCTTTGTATCTGAGCCTTTTAATGTTTCCTCATCTCTGAGTTTTTGTCATTGCTGTTGTTTTTGGCTTTGTACCTGCCCTAATGTCTGGCAATGTTTGTTGCAAGTATCTTTCCTCCTAATATTTAGGTCCCTTTAAATATCAGTGTTTCCTGGGTTGTTCTTTACAGTCTGTATTGGTACCTAAATACAACCCCTAGTCCTGGCACACTATATGGGGCACTCAAACAATACTGTCAGAACACCTTCTCCCATCTGCTTAGAGTAAGGAAGGCTCTGGCTCCTGCACTGTTGCAATGGTGCTGCCTGAGGTTTGTATAGGCCCGCCTACTCATGAATACCGAGTCCCTGGATGTGATTGTGCAGTTGAAGTAGAGAAAGGCAGATGGTAGCTCTGCTTGGCTGCGATGGCCCTGGCTTGTTTCCCCAGCTCCGCCCTCTGTTATACTCAGTCCCTGGGCACTCTTCTGGCATGGTCCTGGAGGCCAGTGGGCTCAGACTGTGGTGCGACTGCAATGGCCTGGGCTACCGCCTCCGCGACCCTGCCAACTGTTATACATAATCCCTGGGCACTCTTCTCGCATGCTCCAACCTCAGCACAACTGCAATGGTGCAGGGCCTGTCTCCTATTCTTAATACTAGGAGTCACCAAAATACTTTGACCCATGACCCTCTGAATTCAATACCAATTAGGGGAACCTCTAATACATGGCACATAATTAAGCACTCTATTATCCACTGTGCTTGTCCAAGAAATTCATGGATTTAGCAATGAAAAGATCAAAAATCCTTTGGGCTACAGAGAAAGGACAAATATTAAGATAATTAAATGACTTAGAGATAGTGACATACTTCCACTTTGCTGACAATATATTTGCTGCTATAATTCAAGATCAGTCTTTAGTTGGTGTCCCTGGAAAGAGGTAGGATTTTTATCTTCTATGTTACTAATATTTCACTCAAATCTTCTTTTTCTTGGGGAATAAATTAGGGTAGACATAAAATCAGAAAAGAAAGAAGTGCATATTTTTGGGTTCTGTCTTGCTCAGTACTAGATACATAATCTTGAAAAGTACTCAGAAGGCATGAAATCTTTGTGTCTTAAATTTGAGATTCTCTGGATAAAAGCTTACAATGACATAACACCTTGGAAGTGGAATACAAGAGAAATACATACATTTTAAATCTTTTTCCCAAACCCAGGAGCTTTTAAAACATAGAAGTTGAAAAATTACAGCAAAGATTAAGACAAAATAAATGGTACAAATGTCTGAGAGTAAGTTTCATGGTGTGTGTGTGTGTGTGTGTGTGTGTGTGTGTGTGTAGGACAGAGAAGGCCAATTTTCATGTAGAGGAGCATGTAGAGGAAAAGTTCTTATAACTCAAAGATAATATAACCTCTTTTTAATGTCCAGTTGTAAGTTATACTTAGTGTAATGTCAAATTGTAATAAGTGTTTCATAATTTTTTCTTACTCTTTCAATGGTAAATTCTGAAAGAAGTAAATTTTTAATTTCTGACTTTGTAGTGCAGCTACATTTGGCCACATTAGCCAATTTTAGTCAATAAGTTATCAATAGAAGTATATTATTTGTGTCCTGAGATTGTTTCCGTAGAAGAGGGTCAGTGATGTGGGCACAGCTCTTCTTATTTTCCTGACTGAGCACAGATGCAGTGCCGACAAATGCTACAGTGACTCCATGAGGTGCAACCTGTGCTCAACAGCACCAGAGTCACCCCGTCTGCTATAGCCAGACAGCCAACCGACAGAGCAGCTGTCCACCCACAGTTACCTTATGCAAGAAAACTCAAGTTATGTATTTAAGGCTAGTAAGTAGTTATTTGTTGCTGAACTTTTATGAAAACACATATCAAAATTTTAATATTTGCCACAGTAGCACATTAGAAAACATGGAGACCAATCTCAAGAACCCCTGTTCATAAAGAAAGTGAACAGGGCTGGACAGAAAAGGATATTTTAATCCTGCCAACATTGACATGAATATAGAATATCAGTGCAATTGCTCTAGCAAACGTTTCAAAGTATGTCTCTGAATTATATTACGTTTAGAATGCTGTTTCCCATTTTAACACTATATTAGCAATTGGGGGATTCATGGTTGTACAGAGCAGGAGTCACATTGGAGCTACTTAGAGAAAATCAGCTAAAAACACAAATAACTGGAAGGAAAGGAGGGACATACATCCTGATGCTGAAAACAATTTGAAATAAAGGTATATAGATCAAACAAAATATAGAAATAGGACTTTATAAAATGGCAAAGCAGCCAATAGGGCTTCAGTGGAGGCCAAGATCAAGCACTAAACCTCTCTTAGACATGCTGGGGTCAGTTGGGTCAGCTAATAAAGATTACTGTTAGTTGTCTAGTAAGCTAAATGCAGTTTCAAGGTGCACTGTGTTATGTGCACAGCACAGCTTATAGAAGCAAAAGAAATTATACATATTGTAAAACAAAGCTTTAGGTACATAAAATGCACAGTAAATAACCACAGTTAGTAGTGCTGAGTATCAAACATAAATCTTGTTTGCTCCTTGAAATCATATGAAATTGAATTTGCCTTTCTACATAATATATTTTATTTATTCAAACACTGATTTTTTTTCAGTGACAAATTTCTTAACACACAGGGGTTATAGATGTGTTGGACTCCTGGTTTGGTACTACTATATGTTTCTTTGCTACATTTTCCACTGAAAATTACTGGAAATTCAGAGACACCAAATTCACTCATTTCCATGGCAATTTGAAGACAGAAGCGTTGCCCTAACTTTGCCTCGCACAATATGATCACAACAGTTCTAGTGCTTCCCAGCACCCATCCTGTTTAAGTTTCTCACATTGCATAAGATACATTAGCATTTTAATATAACTTTCCATCCTAGTGACCAGCACAGTTTACCTGCTAAGCAACCAGGGTTAGTACAAATCCAGAAGAATTCTGCTTACTGACCCTGCAGATTGGATCTGCATACCATCTATAATGTACTTGTCTAGCACAGAGCCACATGACTGTTGTGGCTATGGAATTCTATCTCTCCTGGTACACAGATCTCTCTTTGATATAACCTATGGATTGATTAAAAGCTAAAAGCAATTTAGAAACATATGTGCTAAACCTGTAGACCTTTATTCTAATCAACTGACAGCTAAGAAGGAG